>JAJJMC010031261.1:1148589-1258354 GCA_023531435.1 Papaver californicum
TAATTAGCCTAGTACTTGATTTCTAAAGTTCGATGTGCTCTTCCGCTTACAAAGTAATAGTTCACTTCTTCAGTTCTTTGGCTTGGCAATGGGATATGAATATCACAGGTATGCAACGGGATATGAATATCATATGAATGCAAGTGAGCCGATATTTCTCCACATACGGGAATCAACCTTTCCACTTTGCTTGGTAGTTCTAACTGTATCAAATTTCTGATTTTTCGTGAGTGTTAGATCTAGTAATAGGGTGTTTATGTCTGATCGATATTCCACACTATCTTTAACTATTGCAATTCTTTTCTTGATAGCCAATCACATATATATGACTAACTGGGGGTTGATGATGGCCTAAAAGATATTTTAGAGGTTCAAAAAGGTCCATTTACAGGCTAGGGCTACAAAGGGTTCTATGAAAATCCTGACAACGTCATGGCATGCTCAATCATCTCTAAACTTAGCTATTTTAGGCTCTTTAACCACTGTAATAGCTCACCATATGTATGTTATGCCCCCTTATCCGTATCTCGCTACTGACCATGTTAAAATAATTTCGATGTTCACACATCACATGTGGATCGGTGGATTGCAATTATTTTTGTGGTAAAAGACTATGATCTAACTACTCGATACAACGAATGATTAGATCGTGTCCTTAAACACCACGATGCAATTATATCGCATCTCAACTGGGTACATATATTTATAGGCTTTCATTAATCTTTCCAGAAAAACTTCATATAAATAAATTATTAAATGATTTGGTAAAAAAATTATCAATTCCAAAAAATTCATAGTTGAAATCTTAAAATCAGATCTTATATAGAGGAGTGAGACTTTTAAGGTGGGGGAATGATACGTCCATCCTTTAACAATAAGAGGACTTAGTTTTTTCAAAGTTTCCAAACCGATTTTGTACATACTTTTAACGACCGTGCATATGACATTTTAATCCCGTTAGAATTATTTTATTTAGAAAAAAAAAATTTAGCGAGGGTCAAAATTCTGAATACACATGGTAGTAGGAACCGTGATTATTTAATCAATTAGTTGAACATGTCAAAGTACCACTATTCAAATGAGTGAGTGTGTATAAAGATGAATTCAACTATTTCATACTCTCATGCGATCAAAAATCATCTTTTTAGGACATATGATTGACTAGATATCCATTACACATGGGATGTTCGTTTTTCAAAAAAAAATTTATAATGTGCTTTCACTAAGTTAATGTTTTTTTTATAGGGTTGCACACAAAACCGGTTGAACCAAATGAAAAATAGAACCGGTCGTACGTATTGGCTCGATGTATGGTTCTATAAATCATAACCATTGATTTTTCATCTGGGCCTACAGTTTAAGAATGAAGACCGACCGAACCGATCGGTTATAACCAATTTATCTGAGTCATTCATCAACTTTAATCCTAGACATCCATCTAATATCATATATAAGAAAAACCCTAATCCCTAATCTTATTATTGCTGGTCAAGACTCACTCTTCTTCTTCTTCTTCATATCCACTATACACACTACACCATCACAACCACCATTCTCCACATTCATCAATAACCTCCACCTGTAACTTATTCTTCTCCTTCTTCCTTTCAGCAACATCGTCTTTTTATTCTCAGCACCACCACCGCCACCACTCACCATCACCAGACACCAACACAATTTTTGATTCTTTTTTCATCTATTTGAGTTTTTTTAATGACTATCTAAACCTTTTTTTATTAGCTTTGATAGAAATTGATATATGTCTTGAAGAAGAAAAAGAAGAACGAAATTGATATTCAGGTTTGTGAAGATCGGAGAAGAAATTGATTCAATTGTGTTGGTAGTTTTATATCATGGAAGATTTCGGTGAATTTGAGTTTAATTTTTGGTTTCACTTGTTTTTTTAACTTGTTCTAGTGTTGTATTTATTCGATCTAGATAGTTTGATTAAGGTTTTGAAAAAGAACTTAGATGAATTGTTGGTTAATATGTTTAATTTTACAAGTTTTGGTTCTTTGTATGATTGTAATTGTAATTGTAGATTTGTTTGATTTGATCATGTTTCAATTTTATGTTTGATTTGGTTATGTTAATAGTTCATATCCATGATTTATTTGTTGTATGTAACAGTTTTGCTCGTGAAATTGGGATATACATCAATGGTATGAGCTTGAAATTAAACGAATAGTTTGGATTTTGCGTGTGAAATTTAGATATTATGAACGACTTCATAAAACTGATAGGATTTTAATTTAAATGCCGCAAGTGTACGACTGTTGCTTAGACAGTATAAAAATACGGTTCATGCCACAAAGATTTTTAAACTTGTTATTTTTAACTTCCAATCAAGTATATGCTAATGAGAAAATGAACCAATGAATTTAATTAATAATTCTAAAACTTAATTTTAAAGTAAAGAAATAAAGATGATTTGAATTCAAATATGAGATGAATTCTAGGAAGTCAAGATTCCACCGTATTATGTATACTTAAGTATCCAAAAGCTTTATAAGTTCTCCAAAATATCTCGAGACGATTTATGACATAAGAGTATTTCTCAGAAAATAAATCTTTTTAAGCCAATAACAATTCTTAAATAACTGATAATTCTCTTCACTAGATTTGCTTGTAAAAATAGTTTTTATATGGAAATCTCTAACTTAAGAACATATGAAGTTAATTATCATCAATACTACACAAAAATAAAAGGGCCTTGGAGAAATATTATTAAAAATCAATTAAGACACTTTAGCATACATAACATAGCTTCCTGCTTAATCATATATGAGAAATTTTGCTAGTCATAGCAATTGAGGTACAATAAGATAGAAAAGAAACCATATTGTTTTAATAAATTTAGAAATGCTTACAAGAAAGAACTGATCAACCGTGTCTCAAAACAAAGGAACTGTCGAATTAACAACATCTTTCTATTGCACTTGAATGAAGGACTAATTTCTTTGAAGTTCAGAAAGGTTGTTCTTTGGAGCAGTAGAAAAACACGGTTCCGTGGAGCAGTAGAAAAGCATGGTTCCGTGGAGCAGTTATGGATAAGGAAACAGTACAGAAACAACCACGGTTTCTACGACTGTTTCTGACTAACTTATGTTCCCTCTTCTTCTTCGATGTAGAACCCTAAAATTTGCAGAAATTTTTGAGAGGCCTTTTCTTTTGTTTTTGTGTCTCTCTCCCTATCTGATACTCACCCTCGACTTGTATTTATACTAAACCACAACCCAATCTTCCAAATCTCGTCTTTAATGAAGATATTTTCTCGGGAATTCCTTCTTCTCTTGGTAATTATTTGTTCATCTTTATAACCAATCTTGGAGATGTTGTTACTGTATAAAACTCGAGAATAGTCTTTTGTTGCCTCATTCAATCCCTAAGATAATATTTCTTCCTTATAACAATTTTTTTTTTTTTGTTTTCAAGCAAACCCAAAAAATCTTCTTTCCCCTTTTAACGTGATCATCTATTTTTGGCGAGATTTTCTTTTGATTTTTCTAGTTTCCAAAACGTGTAAGGTTCCTATTATTAAGGCAAGAATAAAATCTTGCATATCTCCCAAAATATTTTCCCAAACACGTGTACAAAGTTGACAGTTTTGAGGAATCAAAATACCCGCCAAAATTCTTTTGAATTTGAGAAGTAGGTGGTGCCCTTATCCAAAGCATGGGTGCCTCTAACAATAGGTTATGTGTTTATCACTTTTACGGGGGTTTGTATCACTTTTAATCCAAGTTTTCTACAATAGGCAATTCCACAAAAATACCTAAAACCAAAGAAAATAATAATATTAGTATAAAAATTGAGTATTATCAATATATATATGAGTTCAAAATGTGTATATCAAAAACCTTTAAAAAAACCGAGACCGACCAAGCCGATTCAGACGGTTTAAAACTCAACTAAAGGTTGGTCGGATCGGTTACGGTTACAGTTTGGAAAATGATCCATGGTCGGCTCGGTGACCGGTTTTGGTTAAAAACTGAGACGACCAACCGATATGCGGTCCTATTTTTTCCTTAACTATATATTGATTTTATTTTCTTAATCTTAGATTTAGGCAATTCCTCTCTTTCCAAAGGAAACCTAAATAAAAAAAAAGGTGAAATGAGAAACTACCATAATAATAGCTCCGACAAATGGGCTAGCTTTTGTTATGCATATAATTCTCTGCCAGATAGATTATTAAGTAACTTTTAAAAAAACACCATGCATTGCGCTAAGAAAGATTTGATGACAAAGAAAAGAAGTGGCTGGTAAGGGAGAAAGAATGAAGATTTTTCAAGGTATATGATAAATTTTGAAACAACCAAGAAGCCATGTCAATTTTTTATGACTGCTAAAAGAGGGTACATGTATTAGAATGAAGGATACCAATTCATACAAAATAAAATTACTTTGGCTGTTGGAATTCTGAATTGATACCCGCCCTAACAATACATATACCAGTTTTTTGCAATCATTAAATTTTTCCTAAAAATCACTTGATCTGCACGAATATTGTTGAGCAAGAAATAAAAGTTCTACGTATGACCGTAGAATTTCCCGTGAAAAATGCCACAACTTACAACTCTATGGCTTCCCCACGGATACTGGTAATGGTGAATATTATCCACCAAAAGTTGTGAGTTACGGTATTTTTTACAAGACCTATTATACGTAGAATTATTGATCAAAAAAACATATCACATACAAGCATCTTCAATACCTTCTGTTGTTATCATGGATATTTCTTTATAAAGACTAGCAGTGATAAAACATGTGCGACATGTTTGTATTGGGCTCCTATAACAACATTAAATTTGAAAACAATGAAATATTTTATTAAAAATAAAAAAATTAATATTCTTATTTATACTTATTGCGTATATAATTTTCAAATATATAAATTTTACAAAAATAAGATTTGTATTAAATGGTATAAAAGTTTGTAATAAAAAATAAGACCCTTAATGATGCACAAATTAACTATTCTACCACCGAGAAAGAGTTGTTTGCAATAATATTTGTACTAGAAAAGTTTTGGTCATACTTGGTAGGTACAAGGATGGTTGTATATTCCAATCAAACAACACTTAATTACCTATTGTTCGAGCATCGCTCAGTTGAATCCACAAGTGTTGGTGAGTCAAGCTTGTTGTTAATGTTAGATGACCAGAACTATTTACTGATTTATATATCTACTAAATTCAGTCTCAGACTAGGATTAGATTTAGGTAGTTGAGTATAAAAAATCACCGAATACCCTTGAAGATTGAACATTGAAGAACACGAAAACATCAATAAGAAATTCATCCACAAAGGTATGTGAAGAATGACTATACTATTTAGTCCTTATTTCTACCGTTTTATCTTCTGAGACAATGCCGCATGACTTTAGTATATGATGAATTACAGTGAAGAATTTTTGATTTCAAGCTTGTACTTGAATAATCTCGAATCATGAATTTAAGTATAGGATGATCATAGGATTGTCGCATTTGAGAACAATTGATTGAGGAATAAGATTGATAGAAACTACAAGGAGTTCTTCGTCTCTGACCTTGTAGTTCCGCAAGATTGATATCTAAACTTGATTTAAATAGACATTGTGAGGTAGAATCAAATAGGCATCTTTATAACTTTTGAAGAGAATAAACTATCCTAATTTTTGAGGTTTGCTTGTTATCTTTTTACCAGGAGATCCCTCAAAGAAAATTGATTTTCATTACTTTGATTGAAACATATCTAAAGGAAATCAAATAAGTGTCTTACTGGAGGCAGGATAACACTAAGTTTCACGAAGTACTATTGATGTGATTTTAATTATACCGCAAGAGCACGACTGTCGATGAGACAGTATGCAAGCACGGTTCGTTCCACAGGGTTTTGAGAATTGCAATTTCTTACTTTTAATTAACTAATATGATAAATAACAAAATGATTGGTGGTTATACAATTCTAAAAATGATATACAAATGAAAGAAAACCTAGGATGTAGGGATTTCATAACAACTATACAAACTAGATGATTGTATCTTTTCTCTATAATTTTCTCAAAATAATACCAAGACGGCTGAGGAAAATTTTATGCGTCTCGGAAAATAAATCATTCTAATTTAACTATTTGTTCTCTCGAAAGATTAACAATTGCCTTTAATGTAAATGCTGGTCTCTAAAATAGAACATATGAATCGCTACTAAAGCATGAGGACACATAAAGACAAATTACTATCATTATTAATCAAGAAATAGGACCAAGAGAAAAATTGTAGAAAATGGTCACATCATGCTAGCAAACATAATATGACTTTCTCTTAAATCCTAGAGCAAATATTTAGCTATTCATGGCACAAGAAACACAAGAAATTAGAGAAGAAACCATTTATTTTTAATTGAAAATTACAAGAAAGAACTGACCATTTGTGTCGCAGAATGATTAAAATTCTTTAATGAATAAACAAAAGGTTCTGTATGTATTAAAGTTAAAACTGTCGCTGGGAATGTAGCAAAAACTATGATAAAAATTGTTGATTATGAAAGAAAACGTAATAGTTTTTAACAATAGTTTACCTCTTTTTGCAACAGTTTCTGTTTTTCTTCTTCCTTCTCAGACCTGTTTTTTGCAGAAATTTCTGAAATTATTTTTCTCTTAATCTATCCCCCCCCCCCAAATATTCACTTTGACTCTTTATTTATACTCCATAATCAATACATCTCCAAATCTCTTCCAAATCTTTGTATTTAATGAAAAAATGCTCGGTAGTAAGAACAATCTCGATATATTCTAGTTTAAACAAAACTTTCTTTGCTTCTGTAATATGTTGTCCTATTTTTCCTAAAAGATATTGGATACGATGTAAATCACGTGGGATTAGGAAATAAAAACCTAAACTTGCGTGACAGAATTCCATTCTGTATTTGTCGAGAATCCCATTCAAACAAGATTTCTTTGTTTTTACAGTAACAATCATATTATAAAGATTCTGTTTGATCTTGTTCGAGTCCCCCCACAGTTTATAAACTCTTCTCTATTAAGGCAAGACGATATCTTGCCTTAAAACCTAAAAATGTCCTCAAAATAATACGTGAAAAATCCCAGATTGAGATCCAAAATTTTGCCGCCGGGATTAATTTTTAAACTTGAGAAGGTGGGTGCCTTTAACACTTTGTGGGTGCCTTTATCCATAATGAGGATGCCTTTAACACTTTTAAAGCTTGGATATATTGGGGCTTATGAGAATTATTTTGGCCCTACCACTAAAAGTTTAGGGTTATTATAAAAAAAAAATCAAAAACCCCTTATCCAACTATTTATGTTATTAAATAATATGCTTGATTAATATTAATTAATTCAAATATTAGTTGAACTTAGTTTGTGATTAAAATTGGATTATAGTCAGTGTTAGATGATAAGTATTAAAGTATAAATTTTTTTCAAAATTTTTAGAAGAAGAAGAAGAAAAAGTTAGAGAAAACTAGGGTTTTGTGATTTGGTAGTAAAAATGAAAATTTATAATGACGATGAGGATTCTAGTGGTGATGAAGAAGTGAGTGCATCTACTTATCACCAATCAGATTACGAAAGTAGGTTTGATCCTACCAATTTGTATTATTTGTTGGATGAACAAGAACGTGTAAACCAAGGCATATTTGATTAATTTACTCAAGCAAATGAAGAATCTAACCGGGAAAATGAAGGTCTTAATGTTTCAAATCATCATTTATACGTACTTAGGATCTCAAAACATGATTTTCAACCTTATAATCGCCTAAAAGTGGATTTTTTACAAAATTTTGAGTTGTTCTCTGGGCTACGTACTAGCCAAAATCGTTGAATACTATGACATCTTATTTAACGATTTTATGTCTTCTAAAGAATATGAACCGGAATCGGTGAATGTGGTTATGGACAACGACCGATTCCGGTATATATTTTGGCGGGATTGGTAGGTCAAATAATTGGCCTCTATGGACTCATTTATCGAACATTTTAACTATAAAAGCTAACTGAAAAACACCAAGCTAGAATCATTGGATAAGACCATATTTATCCAACGATCCAAACTGTAAAAGCTAACAGAAAAACACCAAGCCAGAATCGTTGGTTAGGTAGCACTTTAGATACCGATTCTTGTTACTTCTAAAACTCAAAAACTTTTATATCCAAAATCGTTAGATATGGTATGTAATGACCAACAATTCTCATCAGATAGTAGTAAACACACGAAAGCAAGGGAATCAGTGAATAACCAGGTGTCTTATCTGACGATTCCAATATAGGAAAAGTAAAAAAAAAAAAAGACCAGAATTGGTGGATAATAAGGTTTCTTATCCAACGATTTCAGTATGTAAAAATTAAAAAAAAAAGGTGGAATCGTTGGATATGATTTTCCATATCCAACGATTCTGGTAATGGTAACTATGCACGAGGAGTATGAAATGCGGATCGTTCTATATGGATTCTGGAGAAAATCAGGAATTTGATTCACGAAAACGAAGATTTCAACACATGGATCGATCACAAATGTTATAATAAGAAAGGGTTTATAAAGATTTATCTTGTAGTTAATTCCGGATGATGGTATTTTGTTTTTGGAAAAGTTATGATTAGGATTTTTAGAATTTGGAAAGTTAGATGGAAGTAAAAAGTTTTTTTTATTAAGATTTTGTTTGATTTGGAATGTAGTGAAATGAGGGAAGAAAATTTATATTTATATTTTGATTTAAGTATTATTGGTAATTAATGAGTAGAGGATAGTTTAATATTTTTTTATAACAGCTAATTAAACACCCCTTATCGCACTCTCTAGTTGGGAGAAAAATTGAGTAGGGCCAAAATAATTCTTGTAGGCCCCAATATAGCAAGGTTTTAAAGCTAGTTTCTTTCACATTTATTAATTTTCCAAAAATACCTAAAAAATAAAAAGAATAGCAATATTAATACAAAAATCAAGAGATAACAATATAAATGTGAAATTAATTAAGACATAAAAATGTGTCTATCAACTAAAAACTTGATGGGATATTTTAATTTTACTGCACGACTGTCAATGAGACAGTATGCAAGCACGTTTTGCTCCATAGAGATTTCAGAATTGCAATTTTAAGTTTTTTTAATTAATCAAATGCTAATGATAAAATTGATTTTTGATTATATTCTAAAAATAAAAATGATTAAAATACTAAAAATGAAATACAATGAAAGAAAACCCAGGACTCAAGATTTCATCACAACTATGCAAAGTAGATGATTGTAACAATTTTCTATAAAATTCTCTAATTATTACTCAAGGCGATTTCAGACAAAATATTTACGTCTTGGAAAATATGGAGTTTTAATTAATCAGTTTTTCTCAAAAAATTAACAATTATTTCACTACAAAGGCTAGTCTCTAACAAAAATAAATAAATCAATTATTTAAGCATCTAAGGACACATGAAGAAATTATTATCAATATTAATCAAGAAATAGGACCAAGAGAAATTATTATAGAAAATAATCAGAATACTCTAGCAAACATAGTAGGACTTCATCCTTAATCCTATGGCAGGAATCTAACTACTCATCGTAAAAAAAAAGAAAGAAGAAGAAACAATTTTATTCATAATTATATAAGAAATTACAAAGAAGAACTGACCCAATGCCTTGCCGAAAGAATAAAATTCTTTAGCGAATTTATGACATATCCTGTGTGTTTAAAACCCAAACTATCGATGTGACTATTCACTGAACCGTTGCCAAAGATGTTGAATATGAATGTATAGATCACGGTTTTTAATGCCACTTCCTAGTTATGGCAACGATTTCTTCTTCTTTTTCTTCTCGACTAAACAACAACATAAATTTTTTTTTTTCGAACAAAAATTTTCTTTCTTTGATTTTGGCCAAGCCAGCCTCTCTTAATACTTATACACCTTTACTATTTATACTACAACCATCAACAACTCCCAAATCTTCCCTAAATCTCTTCTTTGATGGAAAATAATTCCGGCGGTAAAACAAGATCTCGGTGATGATATTCTCGGAAGTATTCTTTCCTTCCCGGTTCTGATTTATAATACATTTTTTTCTCTTTTTCTTTTTGTTTCTTTAGTCATCCTAAGAGAAATCAAATAAGATAAAAACACGATTCTCGTGAAATAACTTTCCTCCCTGTTTTTAAAACGAGAAGGAAATATTCTCGAGATTTTGTTGATTGTTTTCAGTTTATAAAACACGTGCGTCTCTTCTTAATAAGGTAATAAAATTTTCTCGCTATTAAACTCTTCAATTATTCTCCAAATCACGACAAATAATATATGATGTTGAGAAGAAAATCTCCCTCCAAAATCTCCTTTGGGAAGAAGATGGGTGCCTTTATCACTTCCTAGGGTTCCTTTAACACTTTTATGGGTGTTTTTAACACCTTTTGAGCCCAGTTTCTCCATAATTATTAATTTTCCAAAAATACCTAAAAACATAAAAAATAGCAATATTAGTACAAAAATCGAGTGATAACAATATAAATGTGAGATTAATTAAGACACAAAAATGTGTCTATCAAATACCCCAAAACTTATATTTTGCTAATCCTCGAGCAAAACTTATCTAAAATGAAATAAAATCTTAACTCACTTTCGCAGGAATCGGGACTACACTTAGCATGTGTAACAAGCCTTTAAACCCCAAAGTGTCCTTACTGGACGAGTTTTGTCTCCTGAGGGTTTACAAGAGGTATACCCACAAAACCTTTTATTCTAACTTCTAATGTCACAAGTTTCCAAAGATCTAAGAAGATATAAAGTTTATCCCCTAAATGCAAAGTAATCGGACGTGTCAGAGAAAATACATGCTAATACGCTTAATCAATAAGAGATATATTGTGACTAGTTGAACCAGTGCCAAAAATGTCTTTTTCCAGATGGACAACGAACTCAGAGCAACCGAATAAGCATTTCGCCTCGACTCTGCTTCACCATAGGATTTTATGAATTTGCACTCAAAAAACGATTTTATGGGTCACATCGGTGTGTAAGCAGGATTGAAGAGAGAATACTTACACACTATTGATGGTAACACTTTTTCTATCAAACCAAAATCTTTTTTTGAAGATCTCAAAGGAAAAGAAATATGATGATTTCTTAGGAAATCGACCATATATAAGGATGGGAACATACTCTCACGTTCTAGTCTCACAACTTTCTAATGGTGTTAAATAAAAACAACTCTGTCTTCAATCTTCGGCTTCAACCTTTGATGATAAACCCTTGAAACTTGTATAGCTTTACTCTTTGTCTTCAATCACTTGTTGATTTTAATCTTCTTTTGAATTTCTTCTTCTTCATGGATTTTTCTAATGAAATTGTTATACAATTTTTTTTTTTTTTGGTTTTTATTTATTAAGATTGACACAAAATATAAAACAAAATAAAAAATAAAAATGAATGATAATAAATTTTACTTGCCAATGGAGAAGGACTTTTGCAATTGAATCTTTGCAACTATAGGTACACAAATCTTCAAAAATTTATATCTTTTGTTTTTTTTTGTCACTTTGAATATGTAATGTTCTCCCCCTTTGTTGCTTGTAAACCTTGGACGTCTTCAACTTCTTCATGAATCAATGTTGTTGATCCGCTTGTTGATGATGCTGAGTTTATATTGGGAGAGAGTTATAATTTTGTGACTGAGACTACAAGATGAGGCTAGTTCTGATGTCATCCTCGGTGATAAGAATTAGCACTCAGAGATCAAATAATTCTAAAAGTGGTGTGAGGTGTATCTCATCATTCTACTCGGAGTTTTTGCATATGAAACACTCTAAGAGGACAGTTGAAGGTTTGGTGCCTCACTCGATAGGGTAGTCTCCACTAATGATTGGTTAGTTTTGTCTTTCTCTATTTCCCTATGGACTAATTAATAATCTCCAGCATGGATGGTTGGGTCCGTCACGATTATTCTCTCATTAGTTAAGAACACAAATGTGGTTTTCTCTAACAATTCTAATTTCCATCTTTTTGGGGAGAATCAATATGTAAACTTAGGTAAAAGGCTACTACGTGACTCTAAAAGTTGGAAATTGGTAAAACTAAAATTTTAAAATTTTCTCCCTTACCCCCAAACTTAAACTAAACATAGTCCTCGATGTTCTAAAGATAAGTGAATGAAAGCATGAACAAAGAGTAATAATGAACAAAGTAAAAGAGATATGAAAAAATATTACCATCATCGTGTACCAAAAGCATAAGAGTTGCCTCCCATAGAGCGCTAAGTTTAAAGTCTTCGGCCAGACCAAGAAAGGATTAGTCACAACTTACGAATCATATAACAATAATCTAAATAATTGCAGATCCTTAAAGTCAATCAGATTTAACTCAAAAAGTTGACCAAAACGAAGTATATGAGAGTGGTGGTCATTATTAGAAAAATGTGTTGATTTAAAATTTCTAAAATAATAAGGTTTGGTCCCAAAATTTACGAGTTGACACATTTTAGATTCATACGTTCCCGCATTTGAAAGAAAAATATTTGGTGGGAAAACAAAGTCAATTATGGTATTATGGTCTGAATAAACCACAACAGGATGAGGGGTTTCTAACTCATGAATTTCATTTTGGACAAAATCAGGCTCAGGAAAACGTTTATGGAGATAATCTCTTAATGTGGTAGAGGCAAAAACGTCATGTCCCAAGTGAGGGACCTTTATAAGGGTCAAAGGTAAACCATATGGAGAATGATATTCACCCACAAACCTAGAGTGGTCAATGTCTTTGGACAAACTAGTCATAGTTTCCTTAATTTCTAAATTATCAGATTTAGGAAAATGGTTACTTAATTCTTCTAAGTTACAATTAGGTGGGGTACCTTCACTCACATTTAAATTCATTACGAGTCTATCATCTTCATCAAGGACAATGGTCTTTGAATCGTTGGACTCTAAAACACTAGTCTCGGGATAAACTCGTTCGTCTAAACCATCATCGTCTTCATAATAGCAAGGAAATATTTCACCGCCTATAACAATAGTATCTTTAGTTAAATCCTTTTCCTCTTGAATAGGTAAATAATCATCAATATTATTAGGATTTGAACTAGAAACAACACAATCATCATGAGGCTCAAATGGTGTAAATTTTTCCTGATCATTATGACTACAAATTTCAAGTTCTTCATCAATACTACCCTCATCATCATAATAATATGAAGATGGTTGAACCTTAACTAAACTAGTAATGTTTTCAATTCTAACCTCGCCATATAAATTAGGTAAATATTCATCTTTATTATCAAGGGTAAAATTGGAAACACTATTTTGGAAATTAAGTTCATTTCGATGAGACAATATGCAAGCACGGTTCGTTCCACAGGGATTTCAGAATTGCAATTTCTAGTTTTTTTCATTAATCAAGTGCTAATGACAAATTTGATTTTTGATTATATTCTAAAAATAAAAATGATTAAAATACTAAAAATGAAATACAAAAGAAAGAAAACCTAGGACTCAAGATTTCATCACGACTATGCAAAGTAGATGATTCTACCAATTTTCTATAAAATTCTCGAATTATACTCAAGACGATTTCAGACAAAGTATTTACGTCTTGGAAAATATGGAGTTTTAATCAATTAGTTTTTCTCAAAAGATTAACAATTACTTCACTATAAAATGCGCCAGTCTCTAAAAACAATAAAAAATTAATTATTTAAGCATCTAAGGACACATGAAGAAATTATTATCAACATTAATCAAGAAATAGGACCAAGAGAAATTATTATAGAAAATAATCATAATACTCTAGCAAACATAGTAGGACTTCATCTCTAATCCTAGGGTAGAAATCTAGCTACTCATCGCAAAAAGAATAGAAGAAGAATCATTTTATTCATAATTATATAAGAAATTACAAAGAAGAACTGACCCAATGCCTTGCAGAAAGAATAAAATTCTTTAACGAATTTACCACAACTTCTGTGGAGATTTAAAACCCAAATTGTCGCCGTGACTATTCACTGAACCGTTGCCATATTTGTTGAATATGAGCGTATAGATCACGGTTTTTAACGACACTTCCTAGATAGGCAACAATTTCTTCTTTTTCTTTTTCTTCTTCTCGATTAAAGAACAACATAAATTTTATTTATTTTTTCGAACTGACTTTTTCTTTCTTTGATTCTATCCAATCCAGCTTCTCCCAATGATTAGACACCTCTACTATTTATACTACAACAAACAACATCTCCTGAATCTTTCACTTCTTTGATGGAAAATAATTCCGGCAGTAAAACAAGATCTCGGTGATGATATTCTCAGCAATATTCTTTCCTTCTCGGTTCTGATTTTCAGTGAATTCGTTTCTCTTTTTCTTTTTGTTGCTTTAGTCATCCTAAGAGATATCGAACAAGATAAAAACATGATTCTCGTGAAATAACTTTTCCTCCTTGTTTTTAAAACGAGAATGAAATATTCTCGAGATTTTGTTGATTGTTTCCAGTTTCTAAAACACCTGTGTCTTCTTAATAAGGTAAGGAAATTTTATCGCTTTTAAACTCTTCAATTATTCTCCAAATCACGAGAACTAATAATGCTCTTGAGAAGAAAATTTCCCGCTAAAATATTATTTGAACTTAGGAAGAAGATAGGTGCCTTTATCACTTCCTGGGTTTCCTTTGTCAATTCACTTGGGGTACCTTTAAAACCTTTATGGGTGCTTTTAACACTTTTTGAACCCAGTTTTTCCATAATTACTAATTTCCAAAAATACCTAAAAACATAAAAATAGCAATATTAGTACAAAAATTGAGTGATAACAATATAAATGTGAGATTAATTAAAACATAAAAATGTGTCTATTAACTGTGGAGCAACTCCTAGGCCTAAGGGTGGCAATGTATATCCGTAATATCCGAAATCCAGTTAAATCTGTATCCATAATATGGTAAAATATCAAATGTTCTTATTCGGATACGTGTATGGATGTAAAGGTATCCCCATCTGAAATATCCAATCTGAAAGTTTTACAAAAATATATATCTATTTTATATGTGATAATTCATCTTCTACATTTAAATTGTCATTTTCCTTACCTTTTTAAAATGCTAATGAATATTCTTAGAGAAATAACTTTTTGTTTACCTTTATTTTATATAATTATCATTATAGTTGATTTTCATGCAATAAGAATGAAACAATTTGGTTAATTATTTTGTTATATTTTCGGATATGATATTATCTGATTTTTAAAATAAATAAATTAGATACAGATACGGAATGGAAATGTTGATATCCATTTGGATACAGATCAGACACGGATAATTAAATAAAATTTCGGATACAAATGTGAATAATGTGGTATCTATTATCCAAATGTAACCATTTCCACCCTTAGTGGTGTACTAAGTACCATTTTATTTTCAACTGGTATCAGAGCAGTCAAACGCCGTTCAGAGCTAATACATCCGTGTTTCTAACTATATGAACTTATGGACGAGAGTTTCATCTCTTCTACCTATCATCAGTTATTGAGAACAACACATTCTATTAATGATACTTTATCTTCTTTATCCTCGAGAATAAATGAATAATTTTTTTTCTCGTGAACAAGTCAAGAAGTGAAAAAACACAAGACAATGTTTATCCCTTCTATCTTATTGATGAGTTTGGCTCACATATAGAAAGGGAAGCAACCAAACAAAGAAATCATCAAGCACTTGAATTTCATCCTTTTGAGTTCTAAGGCCAAAAAACAGAGTCAATACCCTTATTGGTAAGGCTAATGAAAGAGATTCATAGATCAAAATCTTAAATGAGGAGAATGTTTTGTTATATAAGGAAATAAGTGACTTCGAATTAAGATTAGAAAAAAATTCATTGGAATTAAAATGTATACATGACGCTCCTTGTATTCTTTGTAGTCAATCTATATATAAATCAGAAAGTGTTGCCTTATATGCTGCTTCTGAAAAATATTAAGGAACTTGAGAAAGAGATCACATGTTTTAAGAATGCTTATAAAAGTCATATGACTAATTTTCTTCCTCAAGCATGTGCTCAAAGTGTACCTCGCACTTAGAGGCTAAACTTTCCAATTTCTCTGACATAGAAAAATTGTTCTCCTTGATCACAAAAAATCTCTTGATGATTCTTGTATGTAAAGAACTCATTCTGATCCCATAAAAACTCATAAATTTTGCTATGTTTGTAAATCAAACAGACACTTCCGTAAAAATATAAATTTATATTGAAAAAAAAAACAACTATTCAATGATCTTCATAATACTTTGAATCTTGTTCTTAAGAGCATGATTGATATTCGTAATTCCAAACCTTTTTGTTCAGAAATAACGTCTGTTAATAATCATCGTATTATGAAGACGAAGCCTAATGTTATCAAGTCTACTCATTCCAGAAAGAAACAAGTTGTTTCTCACATCAAGTACACAAATCTTCTTCAAAAGCTTGTTTTTCACATATTTAATATAAAAGCTTGTTTTCTTGTGATTTATCTTGTTAGTGTTCACTATTTATCATGCTAATATTGTGATTTGAGTTATTTGTTGATCGTTTAAATTCGAAATTGAATGGTTAATTATGTGACTCCCAACTATAACACATACTTCTATACCAAATAGTTATCTACACTTTGAGGCATCAAAAACTAAATCATTTATTTGAGAATCTATATTATCTATCCAAACAACCATTAACCTAATATTCCAACCTAGACATTCTGATATTATAAATGAAAAACTCTCAAGTGATATAAATAAATATATTAGTGGGTTGTTGTTTACTATATATATACAAAGTATACCAATAAATAAAAGATATACAAAGACGTTTAATTCGCTAAGTCATTAAGATAATAGAAAAATATTTTTACGAGCACTAATATATCATAACTGAAATTGAAAAACGGGCGGGGACATCATCCCAAAGGGTGTTCACTAGAATTTTCTTTTAACTTTCAAGTAATTACTAACATGCCCTTAATAAATGAATAATTTAAGGATAACAATATAAGAAGAAATTAACACCTTTTACACCAAGCACTAAGCAAGTTATCGAAATATAACATTTAAGAAAGAAAATACAGAAACGCATCCTATACTACAATCTCTACGAACACAATCAAGCATGATATTCTTACGAACGATTTTTCCAGATAATATAGTTAATATAATATTATATAATCACCAGTGTTATTATAATATTGCACAATCACCAATGCTATTATAATATTGCATATCATGCTAATAATAAATTTACTACATAGAATGATAATATTACAAATCCAAAATAGATAATAATATTGCCAGCTCCACTAATAGAACTTAGCATGGATTTGTGGCAGGAAATGATACAACGCTTATCATACCACATACCTATCCATACACATAATAGATAATAAAATGCATTAATGATCACGAGAAAGTATAAGAATTTCCACCTCATTTGATGACAACCACGCCTACCTCGAAATCTACAATCCACTAGTTTATCCTTTGAATCGATCAATGTTAATATAAATTAACTGTTAACTACAAAAGCACTTTAATAATATAGCCAATAGCCTCAAACAATAATCATATCACAATATCATGCAAGTTTATAGTTATTAACTAAATGATATAACTAATAGTTTTAATTATATTAATGGTTCTATAACTTGCAAGAGAGTCGGTATTGCTCCTTCAACTTAAACGCTTCATATATCTAAGACGGAAGTCTTATCCGTTTGTGGATGGAGCTTCGACAACATCTAGGTGATAGAAACATTTACGTGTCTTATTTAGTCTCATACTTGTATTAATAGTTCCCATATTTTGTACTAATATTATTATTTTATGTGCTTTTAGGGTTTTTGGAAGAATAAACTCTTGTGGAAAAATTAGCTAGAAAAGTGATGCTTAGACCCCAGGAAAAATTACTAAAGGCACCCTCATTGGATTAGGGCATCCTCCCAAAATTGATAAAGTCACCCATACATTGGATGTGGGCACCCACTCCTTTTCAAATTCAAAGCATGTGGCGGGAAAAATTTTCTTCTCAATCTGTGAGAATCTGTTGCGAGAGTTGAAATATATTTTGGCAAGATTTTGTTTGGTCTTCACTAGTAAGAGTGTTAACAGGGTTTTGGAAACTCGAGAATGTCAAAAATCTCGTGACTAAGTGAGTAGCAGTTGAATCAGAAAAGATATCATCGGGTAATAAAGAAGATAACACTGAATATATTTTCTCGTAACCAAGAGCAAAGGAAGGATATATTCTCGAGTTTGGGGAATGGAAACAGAATCAAAAGAATAATCTTGAGTTAACTACCATGAAGAACATACAAATAATCGATGATCAAGATCATGATCTGCTGAGAATAATTTTCATTAAATAAAAAGATGTTTGGAAGATTTGGAAGAGGATTTGTGGTTGTAGTATAAATATAAGACATGGGTTATCATCAAAGGGGGGCGGGGGGGTCTGGAGAGTCTAGAATGGCAAATCAAGAATTCCAGAAAATCTGCTCGTGATCATGATGAAGAAGATGAAGAAAATGTTGTGAAAAGTTTGAAGATTCCGTGGCGAAAAGTTTGAAGATTCTGTTGCTAAAGCTTTTAACTTTGCAACGTTATCTTCATTTGTAACGTTTATCTTCAGGAAACAGTTATCTCTCTGTAACAGTGAGTCTGTAACGTTTATAAACGTTGCAAACTCGTTGTTTTAGTTATTTTCACTCCTTTTCACCATTTGTAAACACCTTTTTGAGCAATGAATGAGTATTTTGAGAGTGTTTTCAACATGAGGAGATAAACCCCTTTGCTGAGGTGATGGAGGAAGCCATTTTTCCAAGAAAAGTGGTATATTTCTATTTTAATTAATTTTTGCAAATTCTTTTATGATTATTTGCCTTGGTTAAAAATTGATTTAATGATTTTTGTTAAGCAATTATGATTTCGTTAGATGGTACATGCTTTGGCCTAGGTTTTAGATGTTCCATGCTTTTTTTATACAATTGTTATTTTGAAAATCTACTTGTTGCAATATTTTAGAATCAAATTAAATGTAAGAATTGCATGAATATTAATTAGTTTGAATCACTTTAATTGGTTAATGGTGAAATCCGTAACCTCAATATTTGTGAATATCATTTTCATAATTTGTGTATAGTTTCTAGTTTAAAAATTAGTTTATTAAATCTAAAATCAATTTTCACAAGTTTGAGCGAACGATACTTTATTTACCAATATTTACAAAACCATCAATTTTTGGCGCCGCCGATGCGGACTTGTTTTTAGATTATTTTTTTTTTAGGTTAATTAGTTTAGTTAGATTTTTATTTTATTTATTTTTATTTGTTCTATTTTATGTTTTTGGGTATTTTCTTTGTATTACAGGTTTTGGATCAGAAAGAAATTGGAGCTAAAGATTAAATTGATTGATTAAAGACTTGGAGTCAAAGACAAAGTGAAAAGAACGGAAAAAAAAGACAAGATTTTTTTAGTTAATTTTTTAATTTTTTTAGGGTTTTTATTTTTCTTTTTAGAAAATTGTATTAGGAAATTCTTATTATTTTTGTAATTATTTTAGGTATTTTTATATTTTTTCTTATTTTTGGACTTTGGACTTTGAACTTTGAACTTTTGAACTTTATTATTAATTTTTAAACTCTACGGAAGGGTATTTAAATATAAACTGCAACAGGGAAAGACGACAATTACGATATTGTCTCGGCCCCTCGGGTTCGTACACTGACATAGGAGGCGGTGGCCTGAGTCGACTTCAACGGTTCATCGCACGTCTGGTACGGAAGGTAAGACTCGATCAACCCATGAATCCCCTGTCAGTGGGTTTTCTGTATTCCTTCGTAATGCATATATGTTGAGGACTTGAATACGGATTTATTTTCTAGTAAAGAGAAAGGACTGACCATATAAGATAAGGACACGGATTTCATCACCGTTTCCTTCTTGCCCGACTTTGGAACACGTTACCTACGTGAACCTAATCCTAAAATTTGACTAGAAAGAGACCTAAAGGGTATCGAGCTTATTGGAAAATCATTCAAAAACACTGTATTGCTTACTTTGTTAGCATAACTTAAAGTTCAGGTTGATTATTTTAAGTTGATTAGAGACGCTTTGTAAACCAAGGAAAAATTGCCAAAGAGGCAGGGTTATCAAAGATCCTTAGAGCTTATCCTGTTTCTATTCGACTTAATCTAATTCAGATCATCCTAAGAGATTTGCTAAACTGTAACTAGTTGCCCTTTGGAAGAATAGAAGCTGTTCTAGAAAAAATCTAAGTGGAGCCATCATGCTTTTTGTTTGCTAGATTCAGTAGGTTTGATTTGGTTGAGTCGTCCTTGTTTGTGTATGTTTAGAACCCCTTCCTTTTAGGATTTATTTTCTTAGATTTTTTGTAAATTTATTAGGAAATTTTTGTTAGAAAATGTCGAGCTGGTATTACAATAAATAGCCGACTGAGTTTCAAAACAGGCATTACCCTTACTATGACCATAGTGTGGATAGTACTTGGGACCACTACCAACCTTCTAAAGGTTATGGTTCATACCATAGAGGCCCCAATTACTATTCGTATGCGCACCAGTCATATGAACGAGAAAACGAGCGAAATTCGAGTTCTTTGTCTTGGAGGGACGCCCTTAAGCAGGTGCAATCTAGTACTTATAGTGAACCTATCATGCCTCTAGAAGAATCACACGAGCAGTTAATATCTAGCAATCTTTATGATCTAGTTGTTTCTATAGAGAATTCCATCAAGGAGTTATCTGGGGATAAAAGAAGTTTCACATTAAGTATGGGGGGAACAATTGGTAGTCCAACTCCTCCTCTAGAAGAATCACACGAGCAGTTACAATCTAGTACTCCTTAGGATCCATTTGTTTTTCTATATCCCTAAAGAAGTTGGCTGAGAATACAGATAGGTTTGTGTTAAAGACGAAAGAAAGAATTGCTCAAAATAATCTTAATTGCCAATACAGTGTTTCTACTTTTACCCTTAATGATGAATATTTAACTAATTTAAAGGACGAGGTTAGAATAGAAGACACTATTTATTTAGATAAGGTTCAATCATATTCATATTATTATGATGATGAGGAAATTAAAATCCGTAGTCATAATGATGAGGAAATTCTCACAACAATTGAGTTTCACGATAATAATGATGTCTCTGGTTCCGATCATAATAATATTAATGATTATTCACCTATTCAAGAGGAAAGGGATTTAACTAGAGATAAAATTGTTATAAACAGTGAAATATTTCCTCATTATTATGAAGACGGCGATGGTTTAGAGGAACGAGTCTATTCCGAGACTAGTGTTTTAGAGTCCAACGATTCAGGGACAACAGTCTCAAACGAAGAAGATAAACTCGTAGAAATCTTAAATGTAAGTGAGACTGCACCACCTGATTATAACTTAGAAGAAGCAACTGGCCATTTTTCAGGAATCTGATGATCTAAAAATGAGGGAAATTGTGACTAGTCTATCTAGGGACACCCAAAATTCTAAGTTTGGGGGTGATTATCATTCTCCATGTGCTTTACCTTTAACTCTTTTAAAAGTCCCTCACTTGGGACTTGATGTTTGTGCCTCTACCATATTAAGAGACTATCTTCAAGAACTGTTTCCTAAACCTAATCATGTCCAAAAAGAAGTTCAGTTGTTAGAAACCCATTCTCTGGTCGATGTGGTTCACCTAGGAAATAATACCAAGATTTACTTTTTTTTCCCACCAAAATATTTTCTTCCATATGTGGGAACGTTTGAATTTCAAATGTGTCAGTTATTAAGTTTTGAAAGTAAGCCTAATTACTTTAGGAGATTAAAATCGACACATTTGCTTAAGAATGACTACCATTTTAATAGTAGTCAACCGTGTGGGTCAAATCTGATTGACTTTGAGGATCCACAAATTTTCAGGTTATTATTATGTGCCTTAAATTTATTATTTGAGTTTTTTCAGACTCTATAACCTGATCCTCCAGATCCTTCCTATGAGCAAATTTATCCTAAAGAGATTTATCTAGACCCTCTCATAGAGCCCGAACCTGAACCTCAACTAGATATAGCTGTCTTAAATAGAAAACTAGATAAGGGTGTGCTCGGTTTGTCACTTTCTGGGCAGTTGCGGTTTCCTTCTATTTTGGATAACATTGTTTTATTCAGATGACCCACAGTTGTTCCGATTATTGCTATATGATTTAGTGAGGTGACTAATTCTTTCTTAGTCTGGCTGAAGACTTTAAACTTAGCACTTCTTGGGAGGTAACCTATGCTCATGCGACACGGTAATATCTTTCCTTAACTCATTTCCTTCGATTGGTAACAGTTTCTCCTTGTTCATATATTTAATCATTCATCTTTAGAACATTGAGGACAATGTTAGATTTAAGTTTGGGGTAAGGAAGAAACTTTTAGTGAAACATGAAACTCCAAAGTCTAAAAACTTGTGAACAATTTAGGATGACACTAATCATTCTAGGTAGATAGTAACTTAGCTCTTTTTCTATAGGAATTGGTGTTCCTAGTTAAACGGTCTATTCATAAAATAATGCCTAGCTCAGGTGTTAGAAATAACATGATAGTTGTCACCATATCTCGGAATCTATCTCGACCATATAACCTTCTGTTTTTATTTTTGCAATTTTTGTGTTTCTCTAAGTGATTTGGTGGGGCACCAATATCGAATTTTTATCGCTGTCAGGATGAAGTTGAGTGCTTGAGATCAAGCCCCATTATTTTATTATTTAAAAAATTATTAAAAAATAAAAATAAAATCAAGTATTGACACTTTGATAGCAATATGTGTGTGTTCTCCCTGTCTCCGTCGCCTAAGCAAGCGTGGAATGTAGGATCCGTGGGAACTATCATGTAATCTGCTGAAAATGACCATGCGCTTAGATTCAAAAGATCTAATCATGTTGTCATTATAAAGATAATTATTTCATTTACAATAAATCGACCGTTGGGGCCCTTGTATATACCAGTTGAGTCGATATTAGTATAAGGATTAAGACTAGTGGGAGCGTATCTCAATCCATTAGGATTCATCCTGGCGGCGACCTTCAGACAGATATGGGAAACACCGTTCACCTTAGTCAACATGTGCAAACTTCATTTTGTCCACATCAATTTTCTATATCTTTTCATGTGATTGTACTTTGATAGATTCTGAGTATCGTGGTTGAACGACTATCTAAGTAGAGTTTTGAATTCTTGTATTAATTTTAGTACGTTGAGTGAAAACTGGTGTACAATAATTGGACTCATATAGGGTAATGATTCCCATATCTGAAAAATTTAGTATGCCAACTAAATAGCTTGTTTAATGTTTACCTTCAATTTTTCCCAGGTAGCTAGGATTTGGAGTAAAAGGTTTTGTGGGTACACCTCTTGTAAACCCTCACGACACTAAAACTCGTCCGATAGGGACACCTATAGGTTTAAAGGCTTATTGCACATGCTAAGTGCAATCGCGATACCTGCGAAAGTGAGTTAGGATTTATTTTTTATTAGATTTTCTCGAGGACTAACAAATAATAAGTTTGGGGGTATTTGATAGACACATTTACGTGTCTTATTTTAGTCTCATACTTGTATTAATAGTTCCCATATTTTGTACTAATATTATTATTTTATGTGCTTTTAGGGTTTTTAGAAGAAGAAACTCTTGTGGAAAAATTGGCTCGAAAAGTGATGTTTAGACCCCCAGGAAAAATTAATAAAGGCACCCTCATTTTGGATTAGGGCACCTTCCCAAAATTGATAAAGGCACCCATACATTGGATATGGGCACCCACTCCTTCTCAATTTCAAAGCATGTGGCGGGAAAATTTTTCTTCTCAATCTGTGAGAATCCGTTGCGACAGTTGGAATATATTTTGGCAAGATTTTGTTCGGTCTTCACTAATAAGAGTGTTAACAGGGTTTTCGAAACTCGAGAATATCCAAAATCTCGTGACTAAGTGAGTAGCAGTTGAATCAGAAAAGATATCATCGGGTAAGAAAGAAGATAACACTGAATATATTTTCTCGTGACCAAGAGCAAAGGCAGGATATATTCTCGAGTTATGGGAAAGGAAACAGAATCAAAAGAATAATCGTGAGTTAACTACCATGAAGAACATACAAATAATCTATGATCAAGATCATGATCTGCTGAGAATAATTTTCATTAAATAAAAAGATGTTTGGAAGATTTGGAAGAGGATTTGTGGTTGTAGTATAAATATAAGACATGGGTTATCATCAGGGGGCCCCCCCCCCCGGCTGGAGAGTCTAGAATGGCAAATCAAGAATTCCATAAAATCTGCCCGTGATCATGATGAAGAAGATGAAGAAAATATTACGAAAATTTTAAAGATTCCGTGGCGAAAAGTTTGAAGATTCTGTTGCTAAAGCATTTAACTTTGCAACGGATATCTTCATTTGTAACGTTTATCTTCAGGAAACAGTTCCCTCTGTAACAGTGAGTCTGTAACGTTTGTAAACGTTGCAAACTCGTTGTTTTAGTTATTTTCACTCTTTTTCACCATTTGTAAACACCTTTTTGAGCAATGAATGAGTATTTTGAGATTGTTTTCAACACGAGGAGCTAAACCCCTTTGCTGAGGTGATGGAGGAAGCCATTTTTCCAAGAAAAGTGGTATATTTCTAATTTAATTAATTTTTGCAAATTCTTTTATGATTATTTGCCTTGGTTAAAAATTGATTTAATGATTTTTTTAAAGCAATTGTGATTTCGTTAGATGGTACATGCTTTGGCCTAGGTTTTACATGTTCCATGCTTTTGTTATACAATTGTTATTTTAAAAATCTACTTGTTGCAATATTTTAGAATCAAATTAAATGTAAGAATTACATGAATATTGATTAGTTTGAATCACTTTAATTGGTTAATGGTGAAATCTGTAACCTCAGTATTTGTGAATATCATTTTCATAATTTGTGTATAGTTTCTAGTTTAAAAATTAGTTTATTAAATCTAAAATCAATCTTCACAGGTTCGAGCGAACGATACTTTATTTACCACTATTTACAAAACCATCGCTAGGTCTAAAAGGAAGTTGTGAGCATTACGTTCATGCGTAGCTTCCATAGTCTCTAATTTTACCATAAACAAATATCTACTCATCCAAATTTAATGAATTAGGTGTCATTGGAAAGTTGTTATAATAAACTACGACATCTTAGAAGAAACCGAAAGCTAATTTGGACTCTATGTGGTCCAAACATCAAATTAAACAAACTGGCCCTAAACCCAAACCAAGACCCGCGGACCTAACCCGGACCAACTCACCAAGCCGGCAGGTTAACCTATGTGGATCAACCCGTGAACCTACCCATTGACCCGGTCCATATATGACCCTTCTGACTCGGTATGAACAATGAGTTAGCCTATCTGACTCACTGAGTCAACTCAGTTCAACACATTTCATCCTCCTCAGCAACACTTAGCCAAATTCATGGATTTAAAACTTGCACATAGCACAAGGGATCAACTTTAGAGGGTTCTAAGACTCTCATTTCTGATTCAAATTGAGTAATTTCTGGCTTTATGGAAAGATGGCATTGTACTCTACAAATTTCATGTTCTAAACCAGGGCTAATTCCGCATCCATCATACCTCAAAAGCTCTTTTAAGACAGTCACACACCGCAGCTTCCATTAATTTCCAGATTTGATGATAATCACCAAAAATGTCGTATCTCATTCAATTCATCTCTAAATCATGCAAACTAAGTATTTATGGATTGGTAATTCAATATAATGTAATTCAAAGGAAGAAACTAAGATCTAAATAAATTTATTGGGTGCTGAAATCAAACCCTAAATTAACATAAAATCATGATTATCACAACATACAAGCATATGATTGATTCTATTTTCATACTATTAAAATTATCCAAATCATTATTTACTTAGTAGAATAGTTTACAACGGTTACCTTAGTTATATAAATAAGTTTTATCATCTCATTAATCATCAGTATTCTTCAACTTCCTACTCTTTTATCTTCATTGTAATCTATTGTATTAGTTTTTATCTCTTTATTTACCATCCTGAATTTGTATCAAAATTATTCTAAGTAAACGGCAATTCCTTGACTCTTTTAATCATCTATTTATTACTAACTTGTTTCTCTTCCATAACCCAAACCCTTTCTACATACTTAGTCTTATATTTGGTGTAACAAGACACCTCCTATCTCAAACTTATCAAATACCAAAAAATTTGTTTCTTTTAAAAACTCCCGCCACTACCCTCCCATACGTTAAAATAAAAGAGAAGATAATGTATCAACAAGGGTTTAAAAAAGATGAAAAAGGAGAGAAAATGATTAAAACCGGGAATTCACAATGTTTATAAGCATTAGCTGCATTACAGATTTACTGTTATAAAACAGGTGTTTCTGATTCAAATTATACGTTGCAGATTGACTGTTACAAAAACTGTTGAAGAATGACAGTTCTCAACATCCTTATGTTCTAGAGTTTCTTCTTCCTCCTGAGTGAAGTGTGACAATCCTTATCCGGAGAAAAAGACAGAAAATAAACACAAAAATTAGACGATCATCATTCAGACCACTCAAAGCATACAAAATTCAAGTGGCGAATTTCAACGGAATATGGAAAACATCTGAAGGGAATATGTCACATATGAGATGAAAAACCTTTGGACAGTCTTGGAAACAATGATAAAGTTATACCAACTTCGGATCATAATAACGATCATACACCTATTCAAAAGGTGAAGCCTTACTATAACGAGACTATTGCTTTAAAAAAATATTCATTCTTGATTTTCATAATCTTTTTAATATCGTTCATGTTCTACTATTAATAGCGTTTTTATGATTGAGTGTTTATTTGTTTGAGTTACGAATTAAATAACCATATACTCACATCTATAGCTAAACTAGGGTTTGAGATCCGGAATTGTTGAAATCCTTGCTACAAGTAGCATAGCATAATTTCTAACGACAGGATGTTGCCATGCGATTATGTGTAGAAGCTTGACCTAGGTTAAATCCGAGTGGTTCTTGCGCCGTATTGCTTAGAATAACCTCAACTCACAAAAACCATTCTTTTCATTGAGTTAAACTTGAGTGGCTCTTGCGTTAAGTTATCTAGTGAAAATGATTCAAATATTGGATCTTGCGCCTTTGATGATAAAATGAGTTTTTCCGGAGTAAACATGCAATAGGATGATTTAAGGTTATTGAGAAAAAATTAAAAATTAAGTTTGATTGATAACATGTCTGATGACGGAAGATGAACTCTCTAACTAATACTTTCATTATATTATTTACAACTTTAATTGTTTCCATTTATTTAATTTAGTTTAAATCAAAAATTAAACCCCCCATATTTGTATAAGTAATCAATAATAGTTAACAACCCATATCTCCCTGAGGAACAAACTTGTTCTTATTAGTATACTGTAATCTATATTTGTGAAGTAAGAACTTGAAATAATTTTGCTTGGCTGACAACCAACCAAATTTTGGCGTCGCTGTCGGGGAGGCATAGCGGATTGTTATTTTTTTATTTTTTTATTTTTTTTTGTTTCTTATTATTTTTTAATTTTTTTCTAACCTAGTATTGAGAATCTTGTTTCAGGTACTTGTATTCCATGTATGGTGCATAATATCGAGCTTATAAAGGTAATCAATTTGGTTTTCAAACTCAAACCTATGACAATTTCCAACTTTATGGGGAGTATAATCACAACCAATCCTTTGGTAAAGATCAATATTCCACGTACCCTATTGATTATTATCACAAATGCCAACCTTCTTATAACGGGCATGTAAGTGAGCAATTACAAGGAGGGGAGGATACTTGTGCTTCTTTTCATGGTTCTTCTAGTGTGTTGGATAAAATGCGATAATTGGAGGAGATCATCATTAAGACCACTCAAAGCATACAGAATTCAAGTGGAGAATTTCAACGGAATATGGAAAACATCCGAAGGGAATATGTCACATTTGAGAATGAGCAACCTTTGGACAATCTTGGAAACAATGATAAAGTTATACCAACTCCGGATCATAATAACAATCGTTCACCTATTCAAAAGGTGGATCCTTGGTATAACGAGAAGATTGCTTTAAAAAAAATTCCTTGCATCTAGATTTGATTCCGCAACAATATATGATCCAGAAGTAAAGAGTGTTGAAAAGGATGAGATTGAGGTTAAACACACTAAATTCATCGATGACCAACCTTATGTTAGCTATGATAATGACGATGAGTATGAAAGTGCATTATTTGAACAAATTCATATTGACATCCCTAAGAGGTGTACAGTAAAATCTTTCTGGGATCAAGATAAAGAAGAAGAAGAGTATACCATATACGAGAATAAAACCGAATTGAGCAATATTGTGGAAGACCAAATTGAACTTGTCGGGGATGATATTGATAATGTGGATTCCGAGATTCTTGTTGAGGCAAAAACTAGTAAAGAACGGTTTGAAAGTTTGATAGAGGACCACAATACACAAGAGGTAAGTAAATCAGTAGAAATTTTTGAGAAAGATGAGGATCCCGTAATACAAGAGACTTTAGAAGGTTTCACTAAACCCTTGCTTATTGACCCATTTTCTTTACCTCATTTTGGATTGAATGTATGTGGTTCGGAAGTATTATTGAATTACTTTGCTTCTAAATATCCATCGTTGGAAATACTTGATTTTTATAATATGAAGGTTAGTAAAAACAAATCTATAGAAGTTCCCGAATTCTATGTTCTCTATCCACTTCCGAGTATAGAAAAGACTAAGTGTGGGGGAAACTTCTATCGAGCAATAACTTCAATATTCTTTTCTTGTACTAATTTTTGTATGAAGTCATTGTTTGCAATGCAGATTTTTCTATGGGTGGATCCCCAAAATTTTAAATTGTTGGTCTATGGGCGACTAGACAGTAGGATGACGACGTTAAACCAAACGCTGAATGGGAGGCAACCCATTGGTTATGTATTTCTATCTTTATATTTTAATTTTTTGTTTTTATTTTTCTTATTTTTTCATATCATTTTAGGATTTCCCACCTTGATTTTACATTGGATGAGTCAATTTACATTGAGGATAATGTAAAGTTTAAGTTGGGGGAGTGGTTAAGCATTTAGATTTTTAGTATTCACTTTCGTATGTAGATTTTAAACTTTTTTGTAACTATTTGCATGAAACATTCGAATTTAGAGATTTTAGAGTCACTTAGTATATTTCTAGTTGTTTACATACGGGGTTCTTACCGAAATAACTAAACTTAGAAGTATTAGAGAACTATATTCGGGTTTCTTAGTTGTTGAGAGGTAATGCCGACAAAAAGGGACTTAAACCGCCGGTAGCGAATTAGGTGCAGAAAGAATACAGTATTAGAGAAACTGATCATTCAATACCCATGAGTGAGGCACCAAACCTTCGATTTTCTGTTTAGAGTGTTTCATCTGCGCAAACTCCGGGTAGAATGATGAGCTACCCAATATCGCACCAATTTGAACACTACTTTGATCTCTTGAATGCTAATTTTGTCAATCATGGGGGTGTCATCAGAATTGCTAACTCTATCTTGTAGTCTTATTTACATTTGGCATTATTCTCTCGAAAAAGCAGCAATAGAAACACAACATCATTAACATGTGGAACATTACAAATTCGAAGGAAAGTTGAAGACGTTCAAGGTTTACAAGCAACAGTACAAGAAAGAGCAAATTTCATATTCAAGCAAAGCAATAATACAATAAGCAGAATTATATATATACATGTTGAAGACTTATGTACAAGAGCGAAAGAAATCAAAAGATAAGAATTAGTGAAGTTTATGATATTGAGACAATACAAGTTGTGAAGAATCAAGTGGTAAATTACTTATCCCATGGCATAGTAGTTTTATTGTTCATTTTATTTTTATTTTGTATTTTATTTTAATTTCATCATTCATTAAAAAAATGAAAAACAAATGAAAAAAAATGAAAAAAAAAAGATGTAAAAAAAAATAATGAAGAAAAAAAAACTGTATATATCGGTTTTTTGTTTGTTTGTTCTTATATTCATTCAATAAGGTTGTGGGGGAAGAAGAAAATTTATAAAGAAGTTTCAAGCAACAAGGAATTGAGGAAAAAAGTTATAATTGTCGCAGTTCTAAGAAGTTCTAGAGTTCATCAACGGGTTTAGACCGAAGAAGTTTCTATTTGCTGTGAGAGTGGTGTTGATTGTAAATGGATGAGAAGGTAAGTAAGCATTCCCATCCCCACATAGTGGTTGATTTCCTTTCTTAGAGGTTATCAAAAAATTAAGAAAAAAAAAGAAAGACTTTTTTTCGTCCCACGTTTCTATTGGATAATATCTTCATATAATTCGGAAGGTTCCTTTTCCTTCCCACTATTATACGTGTGCAGGATTTCTATATACACTCATGCTTGCACACATGAGAACCATAAAGTGCATCTTTTGAGTGTCAATTTCATAAAACCCTATTGGTGAGGTAGAAGTAAAAACATTCGATCCCTCTCGAACTTGAATTCTTTCATATGGTGGTTTCCTCCTAACTCAAGATTTAAGCATGAAAATAATGTTCTTTGATACATCTAACTTCTTATTATTAATGTGCAAAAACTTTATGTCTTCTTAGCTCTTTGGATACATGTGCTCTGGAATATTTGGAAGTTGGAAGAGGCTTTGTGGGTAAATCTCTTGTAAACCCTCACGAGACTGTAACTCGTTCACTAGGGATACCTAGGGGTTTAAAGGCTTGTTACACATGTTAAGTGTGACCGTATCATCAACGAAAGGGAGTTGTTGTAGTTTAGGTTAGTTTAGATTTGTAGTTTGCTCGAGGATAAGTGCATAATTTACATATTCTAAGTATCATTTTCCTATACTTATTTGCTATATTTTATGTGAATTACTGTGTATTATTATTACTTTTGTGGTTTGTGTCTTTTACTAGGATACATATCTGAAAGAAGTAGAAACGGAGCATTACAAGGAAAGATTTTCCAAAGACCCATCGGAACTCAGTCAAATCCAAGATTTCTATCACCATCGTGTATAAAATTGAATTATGAAGCCACCGACGAAAGAATGAAGTTATTTCGACTTCGTATGAGAAAGTTATGAGCAAAACGAGGACTAAGGGAAAAATGGTGATTTAAAGGGAAGCTACTATTAGCACTCCATCATAGGTTAAGGGGAAGCTGAAATTAAAATATTGTTAAAGGCACCGCCACATCAACTCAGGGATGCTAGTTTTCATATAGTGTTAAAGGCGCCAACAAGTTTACTTGGGGCTACCTTCTTCATCTTCACTATTCCGAGTAGCTAAGTGTTATTCCGGCTGATTCTTCTGTGAGGTTAATAATATAAAATTTGTGGATTAAAGGGAGTGATTCAAGTGCTTGAAGGTCAGAGAGGATGTAGCAAGCAATGTGATTGGATTTTAGAATACCTATATAAATAAACCGCAATTGCACGGTGTCTACAATGCAGACAACGACAAGTACGAGTCGAACCCACAGGGAGCGGAGACAATACTGCAATTAATATCTCAATTAAACTAATCAGAAATAATATTTTTGGATTTTTCGGGATAAAGTTAAAACAAGAAAAATAAACTAAACTAATAAAATAAATCAAATGGGAGAAACAATAATCAGGGTTTTCAGTATCCACCACTATTTCTATTTAATTAATGAAGTGAAACATAACTCCTGAATATTCATCTATTATTCGTTCTATCGACATCACCTATTATATGTATTAGAGTCGCAAATGTCACTAGGACGCCTTAAGCATGGCTCATCAAAAGCTCTAAGTCTCATGCATACACCATCTAATTGCGTTAGCGAGAAAATTATTCGAAACTAATTATAGGTTCACAAATAATATCTGGCTCTTCTAAGCATACCCCATCTAAGATTTTAACCCAAGCATGAAATATCAAATAAGTAGACAAACATATTTGCTATCCTATTAATTCTGCGCATAGGTTACTGTATTGTACATAACCGGTGAAGCAACAACTAATTTTTTCATTAAATCAATAAACAAAATCATGGAACTAATCTTATTCAAATCATAATAGTCTGTACCAAATAATTCAATTTAATTGGTCTAATACTTTAAATGGTTTCAACATAAAACCCTAGCTACAAATTAATTATCAAGACATGGGATTGGGTTTCTTAAAACCCATAAAAATAATTTAAAAAAGTAGAGAGGGAAAAGAATAAAACTTTTTTAATTTCTGCTCCTGTATCTCTCTTCATTTCTGAAGTATGTCCCCTTCTCAGCCGCACTTCTCAGACCTTTGTTTAATGGTTGTCATCCCTCTCTGATCTCCCCCAATCATCGTCCGCTCTCTTTGATTTCTGTCGTTTTTCTCTTATACGACCGTCAGACTCTCTGTTGTTCACTGACTCTCTCTTTACCCTATGTACCTCCCTTTTATCTATCCTCTCTCCCTTTCCCCTACGTCTTCTTTTCCGCCTGCTTCTACCCTAGGTTACTATCTCTCTCTCCAACTGTACACCTCTGACTGCCCCCTTCACCGTACCTACTCTACAAAACCTAAAAAGAAAGGCTAAACTAAAAGTACCACAAAACTCCAATCGCTTTCACCTTTATACCTCTTACCAATCACGTGCCAACTTTTCACTCGGTTTCTATCTTCTTTTTACACCTAGCTACGTCAACCTCCAACTGACTGAACAAGCCTACCCCGAGAAAAGTCACATCACCTACTTTGGTCCCCACCTTCACAGACACCAATCCCGCTTTTATACTTTCCCCAATTCACTTTTTCTCACATTTTTCACACGGTCAAAGCAGATCACTTTCACCAGCCTTACTTCTTTCTTTGTTTCTAGTCCACGTGCTCCTACCAACATAAACATAGGACCCATTAGATTACTGTATCACTTTCAACGCCACCAAATACTACCTCCTCTCTATTCCTGGCCACATCTGTCTGTACGCTTCACATGAGTCAATAGCCAAGTCCAAAAGGTAACAGTGCAAATAAGCACAATTAGCAATTTAGCCCGTTTAGTCGTGCTTAGTTCATAGCTTTGGATTTTATATGAACCACCTATTAAAGCCATAAAAGGGTAAAATTAGTACAATTATAAGAACTAGCAAATATAAATTAGACGGTAAATATGTATAAATTAAGTGCCCATCGGAATGCATATAGAATTTGGCTAAGAAAAAAGAGGTTTTTAGGTTAATTGCTATTGATTGATCATGATGATCATCGTAGAGATGATTCAATACCTGATTTTGAGTTCTAATGGTGCATTGGGTTATTGATGCGAGTAGAATACATTGGTTATGATCGATATGAGCTTCAACTACTATCTACAATGGTGTTGATGTGATTGATTGGTAATAATGGTGGGTGGACTTATTTGTGATGGAGTTGATAGTGATGCAAAGTTCGATGGTTTTGTTGTTACTCAAGTTAATGGCTGTGGTAAAGCTCGAGTCTGTTGCTCGAGTTGAGGATGGTAGTTCGAGGAGAAGAAACAGGTGGAGAATGAAACTGTGTTATCAAGTTTTTTATGGCTCAGGTTGATTAGAAATTGCTGGAGGTTGTTGATGGTTCGTGACATTGGAGTTCGAGTCCTGATAGTATTACTCGAGAACTGTTAGTTCATAGTCGAGTCTGGTTGAGTTGAATTTGGCAAGGCTTGAGAGAGAAGTCAGGGAAGAATAAAATTCAATTGGGAAACAAATACCGGAGTTTTTAATGAAGAAAAGATCATATCCAATTAAAGCATGGCAAGGTATTTACGGAAAGATTATAATGAAAGGGTAGTTGAATCCGTGTTTTGAATGAAAATATTGTTGGTTGGTGGTTTGTTTGATACTTATCAAGACCCCTTTTAATGTGAAACTCTGATAAGGCAGTTAGAAAACCTATATAAATAGAACCATGAGTTCCACTTCATACCATTCACGTACATAAGAACAGAACTTGAGACGTAGAAAGAAAAAGAGGCAGAGAACGAAGGAAGTTGTGGATTAGCAAGGAGAATCCAAGGTTGTGTTGGAACATGGGAATATCTTTCTCACTTCCTCGGTTTGATTTATTATTCTCTAAAATTTATTTTTACATAGATTTTTAATAAAACTATATGTAGCTAACTTTTCTTATTGGTTAGAGATGTAGTCCGAAGTCTAGGACATGTTTATTTATTAAAATTATTCATTCTTAATTTTCATAATCTTTTTAATATCATTCATGTTCTACTATTAATAACGTTTTTATAATTGAATGTTGGTTTGTTTGAGTCACGAATTAAATAACCATATACTCACATCTATAGTTAAACTAGGGCTTGACTTCCGAAATTGTTGAAAAATCCTTGTTACGAGTAGCATAGCATAATTTCTAACGATGGGATGTTGTCATGCGATTATGTATAGAAGCTTGACCTAGGCTAAATCCGAGTGGATTTGCGCCGTATTGCTTAGAATAACCTCAACTCACAAAAACCATTTCTTTCATTGGGTTAAACTTGAGTGGCTCTTGCGCCAAGTTATCTAGTGAAAAAGATCCAAAGAGTGGCTCTTGCGTCTTTGATGATAAAAGGAGTTTTGCCGGAGTAGACCTGCGATAGGATGCTTTAGGGTTATGAATATTGAGAAAAAAGTAAAAATTAAGTATGATTGATAACATTTCTGATGAAGGAACAAGAACTCTTTAACCAGTACTCTCATTATATTATTTATAACTTTAATTGTTTTATTAATTTAATGTAGTTTAAATCAAAAATCAAAACCCCCCTATTTACATAAGTAATCAATAATAGTTAAAAACCCATATCTCCTTGAGGAACGAACTTGTTCTTATTAGTATACTCTAATCTATATTTGTGAAGTAAGAACTTGAAATAATTTTGCTTGGCTGACAACCAAACAAGTATCTAACACGGGGGTAGATTTCAACAGAGCATTCACTTGATTAATGGTGCCATCAAAATCTAAGCCAAAATGGGATAGGAAACTCTCTAATGGCTCTTCAGATAAGATGTTTGATTATGACTTTTGAACTAATATTCCTATAATGTTCAACTCTTCAATGCACGTGTCATCTAGCTCAGGGGGTTGCTTACTAATAATTAAAATATTCAGCTAAATAGTCATATTGCCAAAAGATAAATTGATAATACCATTTTGAAAGTTAATGATCGCAATAGATGTAGGTAAAAAATGCACAACCTAATATCACAAGTATCTGGTTTTCTGGGTCAGGAACAGGTTGGGTATCTAGGATAACAAAATCCACAGGATAAATAAACCTACCGACCTAAATAAGAACATCCTCGACAATACCACGAGGAATTTTCACAGACCTATCAGCTAACTGAAGTGTTGTCTGGGTTGGTTTTAAGTCACCAAGTCCTAGATTGAGGTACACATGGTACAGAAGTAAGTTCACACTGGTTCCCAAGTTATGTAGCACTTTCTCAACACGGTAGTTACCTATTGTGCAAGAAATAGTAGGGGAACGTGGGTCTTTGTACTTAGGAGTTGTGTTGTTCTAGATAATCGAATTATATGACTAGCTAAAAAGGTTTTCTTCTGTACACTAAGCTTTCGTTTCGCGTACAAAGATCCTTAAGAAACTTGGCATAAGTAGGAATTTGCCTAATTGCATCTAATAAAGGAAGATTGATGTTGACTTGCTTAAAAATCTCCAATATATCATTAAAACTTGATTACTTCTTTGTTAGAACTAGAAGTTGTGGGAATGGGACTCTGGCCACAAAATCGGGCTTAGCAGGAACCACATTGGACTGTTAAAAGATTTTATCAGTCTCTTCAGTTACTGGCTTAGAAGGGTGAACTACAGTATGTTCATTATCGGGCATGGTTACCTTATTGTCTACCACTCGACCACTCCTAAGGGTTGTGACAGAGTTCACATGATCGAACAACAACAGTTTTATGGTGTAGGTAGAACTTCTTAACAAAAACCTATACAAGACCATCCCAGGTGGTGATTTTTTTAGAGGGAATAAAATGATACCACTCTTTGGCTTTCTCATCAAGAGAGAAGGGAAACAAACGTAACCTAAGCACATCTTTGGAGACATTCAGATAACTCATTATGTCACAAATCATTCTCTTACCCATTAAATGTGCGAAGCATGCAATTGTCACAGGTTTAATATCAAATTTGACAGTAGTGGCTGGTAAAACTACCTTTGGGTTACGTACTACTCTAAATGGGTTCATACGATCTCTAAGGGTTTTGTTTACCTGGACTTATTATCATTATTACCACCCATTTCGTCAAAAAAACAGATGTACAACCTAAATCTGTGTAACGGGTTGGACTCAAACATAAAAGTCGTTTTCTCCAAGTCTATCTTTTACACGAATATAACGAGGCATACACAATCAATAATACTAGTGTTTAGCAAGAATTTGTGCACATGCAAAATGCAGGGTTCACTATTTTAGGTAAGCTTGGTTTACCTTAACAAAATATACCTACAGTCAAAGAATGGTCAAAGGTACAAGGCTATGGCTTGTGGACTTATAGCTGGTAACTCCCATAAGGCCCAAGGCACGGGTTCAACTTACTTATCCACAGGGTTTTTTTTAACAAATAAAATACTAAAAATAAACAAGCAAGCAACAAGAAATAAATGTCCAGAAAAGGAAATAAGGAAAAAAAAACTGAATAAAATCTAACTATAAAAATATTTTTCTTTTTCTCCGTTCTTTTCACTTTGTTTTTAGCTTTAATCCGAACCTTTATTTGGTTCCAATATCTTTTTGATCCAAAACCTGCAATAAAAAGACAAATACAAAAAAAAAAAAAAATAGAACAAAAGAATAAAAATCTAAAATAAAAGTATTAAAAACTAAACTAAACCTAAAAGCAAATTTAAAAACAAGCGCACGTCAGCGGAGCCAAAATTGATGTGGTTATAAACAGTGGTAAGAAAAGGATTCGTTCAAGACTTGTGAAGATTTGATTTTTAAACCTAATTTTTAAGACTAAATATAGAAAATATCAAATAAAATTGATATCAAGATTAAGAGAATATTGAGACTAAGATTTCACTATTTACCAATTTTTAAAGTGATTTAATTCAATAATTATAATTATGCAATTTATACATTCAGTTTGATTCTAAGATATTGCCAGTATTAGATTTCCAAAATATCATTTGTAAATCGTAATTATGAAGCATCAAAAGTGCTAGACTAAGCATGCATCATCAAGAGAAAACACAACTAATTAACTAAAATCATTTAATCAATTTCAATTTCAATTCAAATAATCATAATAAAAAAAAGAAATGCACAAATTATGTAAATTACAAATACCACTTTTTCATTGGAAAAATAGCTTCTTTTGTCGCCTCAGCAATGGAGTTTAGCTCCTCGGACACTCCTAAGGGTTGTAACAGAGTTTACATGATTGAACGGTTTCTCTTCAGAAGATACTTCATGAACTACTCTAGGATTAGGTTGTGTCTGACTAGGAAAATTACCTTTTTCTCTCAAAGACTCATTCAACTTACTAACATGATTCCGTAAATCGAAAATATCCTGAGAGTTAGCATGAACCGTCCCCTCAATAGATTGCTGAAACTTTGTAGTGTTCAGAACTAACATAGAGAGAGACTCTTCTAAACTCATGATTTTCTTATCTGACTGGTTCTGAAACTGGGATGGACCTGAAGGATTCTTAGTATAGCCAAAACCTGGGGGAGCCTGAGAATTACTAGACTGACCTTGATTTACTTTAATAGAATATACCTACAGTCAAAGACTGGTCAAAGTTACAGGGTTAAGTCTTGTGGACATACATCTGGTAACTCCCATAAGGCAAGGAACGGGTTCAACTTACGTATTCACGGGTTTTCTTTAAAATCTGTGATCTGACGATGCGAAATGATGTGTGCAAACGTGTTTTTTTTAACAAATAAATTACTAAAAATAAACAAGCAAGCAACAAGAAATAAATGTCCAAAAAGAAAATAAGGAAAAGAAAAAAAAACTAAAAAAAGTCTAAATATAAAAATTCTTTATCTTTTTCTCCGTTCTTTTCACTTTGTTTTTAGCTTTAATCCATACCTTTATTTCGTTCTAATTTCTTTTTTATCCAAAACTAGCAACAAAAAGAGAAATACCAAAAAGAAAAAACGTAAAACAGAATAAAATAATAAAAATATAAATAGAACTACTAACACTAAAACTAAACCTATAAAAAAATCTAAGAAAAAGTCTGCGTAGGCGGCGCCAAAAATTGATGTGGTTATAAACAGTGGTAAAAAAGGATTCGTTCAAGACTTGTGAAGATTTGATTTTTAAACCTAATTTTAAGACTAAATATAGAAAAAATCAAACAAAATTGATATCAAGATTAAGAGAATATTGAGACTAAGATTCCACTATTTACCAATTTTTAAAGTGATTTAATTCAATAATTATAATTATGGAATTTATACATTCAGATTGATTCTAAGATATTGCCAGTATTAGATTTCCAAAATATCATTTGTAAATCGCAATTATGAAGCATCAAAAGTGCTAGACTAAGCATGCATCATCAAGAGAAAACACAACTAATTAACAAAAATTAATTAATCAATTTCAATTCAATAATTTTCTTTCATATTATGGGAATTATTTCCTTCTTTATCTCCTTTACACATCTGTTGTAGCTCAACACACTCCAAACACGCTTCATACACGATTTTGAAAGAGTTAACTTCACTTCAACCACACGAAATAACAGAAAATCCCATGTATTTCTCCTACTCCCTGTTTTCTCCTAAACCTATGATTTGGACCTTTTTAATCGAATTAAAAACCCATACCAACTTTGTTTAGCCCTAACAAGTCCATCCCAATCAAAATATGTGATTTTATCCTTCATAAAATTGATCCAGAAAAATTGGATCTTCAAAACTTGTTTTCCGGAAAAAATTGTTTTTCACCCGTGAAGAGATAGAGTGCCCCTATCCGTCTGCTGGGTACCTTTAGTAATTTATGGTTCCCTTATCCAAATGAGGGGTTCTTTTAACAAAATTTCCAGGTGCCTTTAACACATTTTTGAGCTAATTTTTCTAACAATATTTATTTCTCAAAAAACACCTGCATACACATAAAATACTATAATAAGTACAAAATGAGTATTAACAATATAGAGAATTGAGACCAAATCAGACACACAAATATGTCTATCAAATACCCCCAAACTTATTATTTTCTAGTCCTCGAGCAAACCTAATCTAGAAAATAAGAAGCCTAACTCACTTTCAGAGGCATCGCCATTGCACTTAGCGTGTGCAACAAGCCTTTAAACCCCTAGGTGGCCGTAGTATACGAGTTTTGTCTCGTGAGGGTTTACAAGAGATATACCCACAAAACCTTTATTCCAAACTCTAGCTTCATGTGAACGATTGAGGATAGACACTAAACATGTTATTTTTTTGGCTACTAAATTCTTTGGCTATGGGAATCATTACCCTATATGAATCCATTGTTGTATACGAGTTGCACTCAAGCATACTAAAATTCATATAAAAAATAACAAAGCTCTACTCAGATAGTCGTGCAATGGACCAGGATACTCGAAATCTAACAAACCAAAATCACATGGATAGATTAAGAAGATGGATATGGAGATAGAAGTGTGAGTATGTTGACTAAGGTGAACGGTGCTTCCCAGAATATTTACATGAAAATCGTGCCAAGATGAACCATAATAGATTGACATATGCACCCACTGGTCTGAATCCTAATTCTAGTATCAACTCAGCTCGTTTATACAATGGCCCCAGCGGTCGATTTATTTATTTACTTTTTTTCCAAAAACATGATTAGATCTTTTGAATCTAAGTGCATGCTTCTTGCAGCAGATTACATGATAGTTCCCATAGATCTTGCGTTCCACGCTTTCTTAGGCGACGAAGACAGGGAGAACACACATACATTACTATCCAAGTGTCAATTTTTTTTTAATTTTATTGGTTAAGTTCAATTAAAATAATGGGGCTTGATCTCAATCACTCATCTTCATCCTAGAGGCGACAAAAATATGATACTAGTTCCCCACGAAATCACTTAGAGAAACATAAAAAGTTGCAAATATAAAAGCAGAACGTGATATGGTGATGACTATCATGTTATTTCTAACACATGTGCTCTGTCCTTGTATGAATAGACCATTTAGATGGATCCCTCAACTCCTACAACCAAGAAATTTGTTTCCATCTACTTAAAATGTTTAGTGTCATCCTAAATTATTCACAAGTTTCTAAATTTTGGAGTTTCATTATTGCACCAAAAGTTTCTCCCCTACCCCCAAACTTAAATCTAACATTGTCCTTAATGTTTCAAATTAAAGAGCAATACAAAAAATATATATAACAAAAGGAATAAAGAGGTAAGTCAGAAAGATAGTACCTGAGTGAAGCGTAACAATCCTTCTCCGGAGAATATGACAAAAAAAAAAAACCTACAAAAACTTATTAATTTACTACAACATTCTTGATGGTCAATCAAGGTAAGCAGAGTCCTCCATAGGGACCTCCTCAACATCACCTAAAGAAAAAGGCTCTATATATGGTTTCAGTCTCTGACCATTAACCTTGAACGGGCTTCTACCATATTGAGTCTCAATTTCAATAGCACCATGAGGAAAAACAGTACGCACAACAAAAGGACCGGTCCACCGAGAGCGTAACTTCTCGGGGAAGAGATGCAAGCGGGTATCATACATAAGAACTTTTTGACCTGGAGAAAATAACTTTCTTAAAATATTTCTATCATGCAAAAGTGTTATTTTGTTCTTATACTCCTTAGCACTATCGTATGCATCTCTACGAATCTCTTCTAACTCATTGAGATAGAGTTTCTTGTGAGCTCATGCCTTGTCAAGCGAAAAATCTAACTGTTTTACAGACCAATATGCTATGTGTTCTAACTCGACGGGAAGGTGACATGCCTTGCCAAAAACTAGACGATAAGGTGACATTCCAATGGGGGTCTTAAACGCAGTACTGTAAGCCCATAAGGCATCAGCAAGCCTCAAATACCAGTTTTTCCTATTATGATTAACTTTTTTTCTCTAAAATATGTTTTATGTCCCTGTTGGAAACCTCTACTTGACCACTAGTCTGGGGGTGATATGGGGTAGCTACTTGTGGATAATACCATATTTCTTCATCAAAAGCTTAAACGGTCGATTACAAAAGTGTGACCCTCCATCACTAATTATATCTCGCGGTGTACCAAAACGTCAAAATATGTTATCTTAAAAGCTGGACCACAACCTTGTGGTCATTTGTTTTACATGAAACCGCCTCAACCCATTTAGAGACATAGTCTATAGCGACAAGTATGTAAAGAAAACAAAAAGAATTAGGAAAAGGGCCCATAAAATCAATGCCCTACACATCAAAGACCTCAATCACTAAAATTTCAAAGGTACATATTTCTGCGTGAAATGGTTCCTAACTTCTGGCAATGCTCACAAGCATCACAGTAACTGTGGGAATCTTTAAATAACGAAGGCTAGTAGAATCCATACTACAGTATCTTGGCAACAGTCTTCTTAGCACTAAAGTGACCCCCACAAGCATGATCATGAGAAAAGGAAATAATACTGGACTGGTCACTCTCAGGTATACATCTCCTAATAATCTGGTATGAACAATACTTAAACAAATAAGGATTTTCCTGAAAGAAATGCTTTACCTCGGCTAAAAACCTAGAATGATCTTGTTTACCCCAATGTTGAGGCATTCGACTAGTAACAAGATAACTCACTATATTCGCAAACCAAGGTAATCGGGAAACAAGGAAAAGTTATTCATCAGGATAACTATCTCTCATAGGAGGGGAAATTATGGGAATCAACAACAAGTCTAAACAAGTGGTCTGCTACTACATTTTTGCATCCTTTTTGTCTCTAATTTCTAAAGAGAATTCTTATAAAATAAAGGATCCATCTAATCAATCTAGGTTTAGTATCCTTCTTAGACATAAGGTACTTCAAAGCAGCATGATTAGTAAATATTATGACCTTAGAACCTAAGAGATGAAATCTAAACTTGTCTAAGGAAAAACCAATGGCTAACATTTCCTTCTCTGTGGTGGTATAGTTCAGTTGGGCATCATTTAGAGTTTTTTTGGCATAGTAAATCACATGCAGTAATTTGTTTTCTCACTGACCTAACACAACATCAATAACGTAATCTGAAGCATCACACATGATCTCAAAAGGTAGGTTCCAGTTAGGAGCCTGAAATACGGGAACAGTAGTGAGCAAAGTCTTAAGCTTCTCGAAATCCTCTAAAAAAACATCATCAAAGACAAACTTAACATCTTTTGCAAGCAAATTGCAAAGAGGTCTAGAAATCAAGCTAAAATCCTTAATGAATCGAAGATAAAAACTTGCATGCCCTAAGAATGAACTAATATCTCTTAATATTTTGGGAACCTGTAAATTCTTAATAACATCAACTTTGGCTTTGTCTACCTCTATACCCTTAGAAGATATCATATTCCCAATTCCTGACTGAACCATGAAATGACATTTCTCGCAATTAAGCACTAAATTATTTTCCTTACACCTAGTCAACACTAATGTCAAATGATGTAATCACTCATCAAAAGATGAACCAAATACTGAAAAATAATCCATAAAGACCTCTAAAAATCTACCATGTCAGAAAATATGCTCATTATACAACGCTGAAAAGTCGCAAGGGCATTACACAACCCGAAAGGAATGCATCTATATGCAAAGGTACGAAAGGAACAAGTAAAAGTGGTTTTCTCTTGGTCTTTTGAGGCAGTAATATTCTGATTATAACCAGAGTAGCCATCTAACAAGCAATAATGACTATATCCAGATAATCGCTCTAGCATTTGGTCAATAAAAGGAAGGGGAAAGTGGTCCTTCTTTGTGACCTTGTTCAATTTTCTATAGTCAATACAAATACGCCAACCTGTAGTCACTCGGGTTGAGATTAACTCATTGTTGTCATTCTGGACTATAGTGATACCTGATTTTCTGGGAACAACCTGAACGGGGATGCCCAACTTACTTTCTGAAATGGAGTAGATAATACCTGCATCTAACAACTAAAGTACCTAAGTTCGAACTACTTCTTTCATGTTAGGGTTCAGTCGACGTTGCATCTCCCTAGAAATTTTGGTGTCATCCTCTAAATAAATTTGATGCATACAAACAGTAAAACTTATACTCTTAATGTCTTCTAAGATCCATCTTAAAGCTTTCTTATTGTCTTGAAGTATGGTCACTAGCCTACTTTCCTGATCACTATCCAAGCCGGATACTAAAACTACATGTAAAGTATCAGAAGGGCCTAAAAACACATATTTCAGAGTATCTGGATATGGTTTGAGGTTCAACTTAGGAGGCTCTTCTAAAAAAGGAATTAAGGTATAAATAGAAACTGGTAATGGTTCGAACTTAGTTTTCCATCTACTAGTATCTAACACATGGGTAGAGTCTAATGGAGCATTCACTTGACCAATGGTGCCATCATCGTTAAAATCTAAGCCAAATTAGGATAGACAACTCTCTAATGGATCTTCGGATAAGATGTTTGGTAATGACTCATGAACTCATGCTCCTATCATGTTCACCTCTTCGATACATGTGTCATCTAGCTCAGAGGATGCTTATTGGTATTGAAAATATTCAGCTCAATAGTCATATTACTAAAAGATAAATTCATAATACCATTTCGACAGTTAATGATCGTATTAGATGTAGCTAAAAATAGGCGACCTAATATCACAGGTATCTGGTTTTCTGGGTCAGGGACAAGTTGGGTATCTAGGATAACAAAATCCACATGATAAATAAACCTATCGACCTCAATAAAAATATTCTCGACAATACCACGAGGAATTTTCACAGATCTATCAGCTAATTGAAGTGTTATCTGGGTAGGTTTTAAGTAACCAAATCCTATATGGAGGTACACATGGTACGAAATTAAGTTCATACTAGGTCCTAAGTCAAGTAACACTTTCTCAAAAAGGTAGTTACCTATTGTGCAAGAAATAGTAGGAGAACCTAGGTCTTTGTACTTAGGAGTTGTGTTGTTCTTGATAATCGAACTTACATGACTAGATAAAAAGGCCTTCTGTGCACTAAGATTTCGCTTTTGAGTACAAAGATCCTTAAGGAACTTGGAATAAGTAGGAATTTTCCTAATTGCATCTATAAAGGAAGATTGATGTTGACTTTGCTTAAAAATCTCGAATACATTATTAAAGTTCGATTCCTTCTTGTTGGAACAAGAAGTTGCAGGAATGGGGTTCTGGGCATAAAATCGGGCTTAGCGGGAACCGCATTGGACTCTTTAGAGTCTTTATCAGTTTCCTCAGTTATTGGCTTAGAAGGGTGAACTACAATATATTCATTATCGGGCATGGTTACTTTATTGTCTACGACTCGTCCACTCTAAGGGTTGTAGCAGAGTTTACATGATTGAACGGTTTCTCTTCAGAAGATACTTCATGAACTACTCTAGGATTAGGTTGTGTCTGACTAGGAAACTTACCTTTTTTTCTCAAAGACTCATTCAACTTACTAACCTGATTCCGTAAATCGGAAATATCCTGAGAGTTAGCATGAACCGTCCCCTCAATAGATTGCTGAAACTTTGTAGTGTTCAGAACTAACATAGAGAGAGACTCTTCTAAACTCATGATTTTCTTATCTGACTGGTTCTGAAACTGGGATGTACCTGAAGGAGTCTTAGTATAACCAAAACCTGGGGGAGCCTAAGAATTACTAGACTGACCTTGATTTACTTTAACAGAATATACCTACAGTCAAAGACTGGTCAAAAGTACAAGGTTAAGGCTTGTGGACTTACATCTGGTAACTCCCATAAGGCCCAAGGCACGGGTTCAACTTACTAACCATGGGTTTTCCTTAAAATTTATGATCTGACGATGCGAAATGATTTGTGCAAACGTGTTTTTTTAACAAATAAATTACTAAAATAAACAAGCAAGCAACAAGAAATAAATGTCCAAAAAGAAAATAAGGAAAAGAAAAAAATATATATAAAATCTAAGTATAAAAATTCTTTATATTTTTTCTCCGTTCTTTTCATTTTGTTTTTAGCTTTATCCGTACCTTTATTTCGTTCTAATTTCATTTTTATCCAAAACCTGCAACAAAAAGAAAAATACCAAAAAAAAAAACGTAAAATAGAATATATTAATAAAAATCTAAAATAAAACTACTAAACACTAAAACTAAACCTATAAAAAAAATTTAAAAACAAGTCTGCGTAGACGGCGCCAAAAATTGATGTGGTTATAAACAGTGGTAAGAAAAGGATTCGTTCAAGACTTGTGAAGATTTGATTTTTAAACCTAATTTTTAAGACTAAAAATAGCAAAACTCAAACAAAATTGATATCAAGATTAAGAGAATACTGAGGCTAAACTCTTGTTTTTGTCCCTCTCCAACCTTCGTAACCTCTCTGTGACTCCCACAATCCCTTTTATACACAACAATACCTAAATCTCTTAACAATAACTCGAGAATAACTTTCTGCCATAGTACGCGGATTATTTCCTTCTTTATCCCATTCACGCGACTGTTGTAACTCAACACACTCCAAACACGCTTTATACACGATTTTGAAAGAGTTAACTTCACTTCAACCACACGAAATCACAGAAAATCCCTTGTATTTCTCCTACTCCCTGTTTTCTCCTAAACCTATGATATGTCCCTTTTTGATCGAATCAAAAGCCCATAACAACTTTGTTTATCCCTAACAAGTCCATCCCAATCAAAATATGTTACTGAATCCTTTATAAAATTGATCCAGGAAAACTGGATCTTCAAAACTTGTTTTCCCGCCAAAATTGTTCTTCACTCGTAAAGAAGATGGAGTTCCCCTATCCGTCTCCTGGGTGCTTGTAGTAATTTGTGATGCCCTTATCCAAATGAGGGGTGACTTTAACAAAATTTTCGGGCGCCTTTAACACATTTTTGAGCTAATTTTTCCAATAATGTTTATTTCACGAAAACACCTGCATACACTAAGTACAAAATGAGTACTAACAATATAGAAAATTGAGACCAAATCAGACACAAAAATGTGTATATCACCAGTCTAATATAATTGACATGCTTGCGAGTCCATACAGATCCATAATTCTGTTAATATTTAAGAACTCTTCGACCCATAATCTTCTAGAAATTCTTAATACAAGTAGTAATATGGGGATATTGACAATGGGATTTTGTTAGATATTCATATATAGAGAATGACACAAGAACATAGCTTTCATATCCGGTGAATTTAGGAGATTTCATAATAGTTGATTGTAGTAACTATTCTAGGTTTGTTAGTGATGGGTAAATTGCATAGAACATAGTTATATGTCAATAAGATTCAAGTTTTGTATCCAGAATGGAGTCCTTGATCAATCTCTTTACCATTATTTGTATTAATTAGTATTCTTGCATTCGTTTTCATAGTTTTGCAATATTTTCAGAAATTAACTTTACAACTTTAACTCAGCTTTCCCTTACGAATGAAAATGCTTGTCCTTGTACTACTTATTAGTGTAAGGAAAAGTAAGGAATTTATTTTTATTTTACGAGTTTGACACCTCGTCATGACATCAGAATTAAAAATAAACCTCATTTTTGTAGTCCGAATTGTCGGACACACTACTCCAAGCAGTAATAACAGAAACATACCATCATCACCAGAAAGTGAAGAACCAATCAATTTATGAAGAATTTAAAGATGTTTTAGGTTTACAAGAAGAAAAAGGAAAATCAAATTACATATCCAAAGTGAAGAAAGGAAATAAAAAAAAAAAATTAAATTTTAAAAATTTGCGTTACCAAGACAATATTAAAATTGTGAAGAATCGGGTGATAAAGTCATTTTCATACGACAATAAAATAAATAAAAAAACACTAACAAAAACGTACTAATCAAGGCCGTGGAGAAGAAGAAATCCATAAAGAAGTTTCAAAACAACAAGTAATTAAAGAAAAAGAGTAAAATTATCAAAGTTCTACGAAGTTCAAAAGTTTATCATTAAGTGCTGAAGTCGAAAACAAATTTGTTTCCATTGGATGTTGCGAGAGTGGTGTTGAATGTGGATCGTGTGAGAATGTGAGTGAGCCTTCCCATCCTCACTTATGGATGATTTTTTTTCTTTGATATCATTAGAAATTCAAAATAAGCAACACATTTTTGTGTGTAATTATTCTCTTCTTTATTCCCTCTTACACACATGAGCGACCTATTTCTATCGTTTATTCTGAATGATTGACCTGTGAGGCAGAGTCGAGGTGAAATACTTATTAGTTGCTTTCGAGGGTGTTTTTCCATCGTAAGAAAAAGGCATCACTGTTTTTGGTTTAAGACGTTAATTACACTATCTTTCTCGTCGATTAAGCGTACTTATATTTAAAATTTTCTCTTGTACTTAGAGAAGTCAATAGAGCGAACTATGTATCAGGAAAAATATAATTTGTCAAAGTATGTTTTGAGCATGTTTTGCATGGTTTAAAGAAGAAAAACACTAGACCAAAATAAGGAATTTACTTGAAAGCTCCTGAAAAGAATTTTCCGATAAAACGTTTTGGATGATCTTGTTGATGTAGTTTCTCGTTTCTCCAATTCTTTTTACTTTTATTTTTCTTTTTTTGCTTCTTGGAGGTTTTAGCTTTATGTGCCCTTTTATTTCTGTTTTTCTTTTCTTATGTTAATAAATTTTATCTTAAAAAGGAAAATCATCAAAGCAAGACTATTTGGAGTAATAGGATTTTGATTTCTTTATCGATAATTCTGCAACACTGTCCCAATGTGATTCTGATTATAAATCAGCTACTCCATTAAACTTTACTGTAAAAGGCATTAATTCAAAAAACTACATTGCATCCAACTGATGACCCTCGCTTCTCATTTCTAAAATAATTTAAGTAAATCATATTACATTCTCCCAAAAAAAAGGGAAGATGAGAGGTGAGAAATAATGAATTCACATCATTCTTTTATTACCTCCGAGACAAACCTTTATGACGGAAGGAAACAACTCAATCATAAATATCCACTATTCACAAAAAATGATACTCCCTCCGTTTCAGGAAAAGAGTTACTTTCTCTTTAAATTTTTGTTCCAACAAAAGAGTTATTTTCATTTTTCAACATAACAAACTTTCAAAACTACCCTTGTTATTTTAAGAAATGTTATTATTATCATTATAAAGATATATGTAGTATTAAACTTTTTGTTAGGGTAAATCTGGAAATAAATTATAAAAGTTATTCTCTCTCATCTTGCCTTAACAATTGTGCAAATAGGAAAAGTAACTCTTTTCCTGAAACGGAGGGAGTATTAGTTATTTACGTTATAGCGGGCATATGGGAACATTCTTGGCCCTTTGAAATTCTCTTAAACATGTACAATTAAACACATATGCGCGCAGGAAAACAGGCACCGACAGAAGAAAAACATTACATTCCTTCCCCGCGTTTCCGTTATATTTCTATTCAACCATAATACGCAGCTCTCGACATCTCCTCACCACATCCGAGAAAATCTTATTTTCTCTTACTAGGAAAAATTGTATTGATATAAATTGATAAATATTTAAGTGTGATATTTTACGTCCATAATTACATTAGTCAGAATTCGCTTATTTACAAATACTATTATGTTAGACATTTTATAAGAACTACAAATAAATACATTTACCCGGAAAATAAATGCCCAAGTTGGAAATTAAAATGGCTATTGCGATAAAAAGCACCCAATGTTACTCGGCACCAAAGGAATTTAAAATAAATGTGGCTATCATCTTGTTTCTCTTAGTTAGCACTATCAAATGCAATTCACGGCTAAAGCAGAAGATACAAGGAAGTAAAGAATTTTATTGTGTTTCAAGCATGTTGAAGTCTTACATGTGAAGATATAAGTGACGTGGCTAATTCTCCACCATATTCCACTAGAGCATAATCTAAAAGCATCAGGTCTCGGTTATATTTCCTATCAAAACTTTTTTTTTCTCCTAATCTTTTCAAGCTAACGACCTAGAGAAGAACATCAAACCTAGCATGCACAATGAAAATGGATTTGAGGGTTTCAGTAGAAACAGAGAAATAGATAATGCGGATAATAAACATAAAGGATAATAAATTCACAAAACAAAAGGTTAAGTGGTTCATCTTGAAGCCTACATCCACTGAAACAAGAAAAGAAGTAATATAGATCGGAAGCGTGTAAAGATGATAAAATCACATCAGAATAAAATTATTGAAAAGCAACTGATAAAATGAGTAGAAATTGATAGAAGTTAGTTGATATTCAAAGAGATATCTTAACATCAAAGGGTTAACCTAGACTTCGTTAATTCACCACGAATAACGACTATAAATATGAGATTAATATTCAGACTTCGGGGTAAACCCAACTATCAATAAAAATCAAAATCAATAAACTCAACAAGGTTAATGAAAATAAAATAATTTTTAATTAATCAATAATTGTCTCTATTTTCGTTTTTAGAGCTCCTTATATGGATAACTCCTACTAAACAAACCCTAAACTTATCAAAAACCTAAAAACCTGTTTCCCAAGGTATCTACTATCTTTAGGCAACTTTCTTAACTTATTAAAACTCTTAAAATAAACTTCTAGGATCTTCTAAAATTATCCTAAATAATAAATTCGAAAATTAATTATTTTTCTACTAAAAATAACATTAATAAAATACAAATAATAATAATAAATTTATTTTCCATAAATCTTCCTCCATTATTCTACTGGTGTTGGAGAAGATTCATCCTCTAATCTTATCGGTAACATGTTTTGCACGTGTAACTCGTTGATGACAATCTTCATACACATGAATTGATGTCATAGAAATAATAATTTATACACCGTATAGAAGCATGAGGTATGATGGAAACCCAAAACGGATCTTCATAAGTTGATTCAACAAATTCTCTCTTATTAGGGTAGATATGAGAGACCATTTGTGTATCACAATAATCAACAACTAGCTTACTCTCGGGCAGAGACAACTCATCAATATCAAGAATTTCTAAATCAATAAGTTTATCAGGATTAGATGACTCACCATAAAACTCCATCAAATCATGTGAAACTTCTTGGGATTGTTTTTCTTTGTCAGAAACAAGATGTTCTTCGCCTTTTTGAAAAGAAAATTTTATATCCTCCTCTTCGTCAGGATATTTATCAAAGATCAGAGTTGTATATCTCTCAACAATAACTTGATTTTGTGCATATTGTCATGACGACAAAACACATCTTCAATGTCGTCTTCTTCATTATTGTTTTCTTCTATAAGCGAGCATGTTTTAGATAGAAATTTTGGTGACTTGTTCAAATAATGTTGTACTTGTTCCGGAATCAGGAACTTCTTCTTTAATTTGACCAGATCTTCACATCTTATCAAATCTCGTCTTGGTGACAACTTAACCCTGAATACTCGTCTTAGTAACATTTTATTAACCTTAGAATCGACTTTTCTCTAGTACCAACTGATGCAGATCGGAAGCGTGTAAAGATGATAAAATCACAGCGGAATAGGATTATTGAAAAGTAACTGATAAAATGAGTAGAAATTGATAAAAGCTAGTTGATATTCAAAGAGATATCCTAACATCAATGTGTTTCTAGAATTCGTTAATTCACCAAAAAACTTGTTTCCTAAGGTATCTACTACCTTTAGGCGACTTTTTTAACATATTAAAACGTTTAAAATAAACTTCTAGACTCTTCAAAAATTACCCTAAATAATAAATCCAAAAATTAATTATTTTTCTACTAAAAATAACATTAATAAAATAATAGATTTATTTTCCATAAATTTTCCTCCATCAAGAAGATTATTAATTGCCTTTATTACAAAAGAAGTTACAGATGTTTTATATTGGATGCAGTTGGTTCTTGCCAAATGAACAAAATCTAAGTATGGCAAGAATCAGATCCTACTACTATAACTAGGAAGTACGCAATCAACAAATATAGGAAAGAGGATTAATGGTAATGAACTTCTAATATCTCCTTCTCCACTAACACTCCCACTTAAGTTGGTGCGAAAATGTCAGTTGAGCCCAGCTTGCTCAATATCTCTTGAAACTTAGGAGTCGGTAATCCCTTTGTGAAAATTTCAGCCAATTGTTGTTTGATGCGCACAAAGGGAGTACAAATAACATTGGCATTCAACTTTTTACAAAAAAAAAGAAGACAATCTACCTAAAGGTGCTTTCTTCGCTCATGAAACACCGGATTCGAAGCTATACTGATTGTCGCCTGATTATTACAAAATAATTTTGTTAGTAGAGACGAATGAAATCATAATTCTTTTAAAATAGAGCACAACCAAATTATTTCACAAGTAGTGGAGGCCATTTCTCGATATTTTGCCTCCACACTAGAGCGAGAAACAATATTTTGTTTCTTACTCTTCCATGTAACCAAATTACCTTCACCGTATGTACAAAAACTTATTGTAGATTTTCCCTCAACTGGACATCCAGCATAATCGGCATCTGAATACGCAGTGATGCAACTAGCCGTATCAGAATTATAACTATTTCTACGCATCCAAATACCTCTTCCAGGTGAACCTTTTATGTACTGAATAATAGGATTGACTGCTTCCATGTGGCTGACTCTAGAAGATTGCATGAAACTTCTAACCAAACTTATGGCTCTGTCCGAGTAATAGTGAAGTACATCATTTTATCAACTAATCGCTAAAACATACCAATGTCGCATAATAACTTTCCGTTAATATAAAGTTTACAACCACTATCAATAAGAGTATTAGCTGGTTTTACTCCCATCTTTCTAGATTTATGCAACAAGTCTAATACATTTTTTTATTAAGAAAAATACATTTTATTGAGTAGGAAACTTCAATACCCAGAAAAAAACTTTAGTATTCCTAATCTTTGATTGCATATTTCTTGTGAAGAAATATCTTTAACATTGAAATTCCATGTTGATTGTCGCTGGTGATTACGATATCATCAACATAACCAAAACATAATAACACGTGCACCTCCTTTTTCAACAAAGAGAGTTGTATCTTCAACACTTGTTTTAATCCCATTAGACTTTAGAACGCAGCTTGATTTTGCATACCAAGCTCATAGTGATTGTTTAAGACCGTATACGACCTTTTTCAATTTGTAAGCGTAGCCGTACCGAGTATGTTGTGGTTGTCCATGAGGTAAGCTCATATAAACCTCTTCCTCTAAATGTTCATGAAATATGAAACAATTTCCAATCTTGATTTACTGCAAGAGATACAAATATACGAAATGCATTTATCTTTGCAACAGGTGCAAATGTCTTTGTATAATTAATTTCATATGTCTGCGTGAACCCCTTAGCTACAATCTTGCTTTATACAGTCCAATGGTTCCATCGTTCTTATACTTGATCTTATATCTCCAACGATATCAGACAGTTTTCTTCCCTACCGACAATTTGACAATATCCCATGTTTCATTTTCATCAAGTGCTTGTAACTTTTTTTCCATAGATTTCCTCCAAATTGGTTTAGAATTTACTTCTCTAAAATTTGTGGGTTCTCGATCACTTGACAATGTACTTAAGAATGAAAAATGAGGTTGAGAAATATTGTTGTACAATAGGTAATCTTGTATAGGGTTTGAAACAACCTGATAGGTGAAAAAATCTTTCATTTTTTCTGGAGGGTGAGTTTCTCTATTTGAACGACTTACCACGGTAGAAGATGAAGCAGAAGGCTTTGTAGAACCAGAAATCATATGTGAGATTATCTCACTAGTGGATGGAGGTATAGTTTCAAGAACGCTATCATTAGTTGGAGGTATAGTTTCAAGAAATTCACTTTCTCCAACTATAGAAGTTTCATTATGAGTATCAACATCAAGAGGTGAAACTTCAACTTGGTTTCTTGTATTTACACAATTAGGTGGTGGAGAAACAATATCATATAGTATAAAATCAACTAAATACCCCCCCGATATCGACTGCCAACATCAAGATTTAGGAAAAAAATGATATTGTTTTAACAAACTTAACATCACAACAAACAACCAGCTTTCGAGAAGTAAAATCGCAGCATATATAAACTTTTTTAGTCGATGAATAATTGAAGAACACAAAATGGTTAGCTCGTGCATCCAACTTATCACGATGATTTACTTGAATATAGACATAACAAACACAACCAAATACCCGTAGGTGAGATAAACTAGGTTTCTAACCCTTTGATACTTCCAATGGAGACTTGAACTCGATGACACGACTAGGTAGTCTTTTGATTTGATATATGGCAGTTAAAACTCCGTGAGACCAATATTTCTTTGGCACATTCATTTGTAGCATAATCGCTCTAGCGGTTTCAAGAGTGTCAAATTTTTCTTTCTGCTACTCTGTTTGTTGAAGTGTTCCGACACAACTAGATTGATTAATAATTCCCTTGCTAAAACATTTAGGCAGTGGTCCTTTAACAAATTCTATACCATTGTTAGCTTTATTAACTTTAACTTTAACACTAAATTGAGTAACTACCATATCATGGAATTCTATGAACATAGAGAATACTTCAGTCTTTGATTTCAGTAAGTATAACCAGGTAGCACGAAAGTAATCATCAACTAAAATTAAAAAATATGTGTATCCATCATAAGAATCAAGAGATATAGGACCCCATAAATCAGCATGAACTAAGGCAAAAGGTTCAATGGACGCCGATACAGACCTAGGAAACGTTAAACGAGCTTATTTAGCAGATTGACAAGAATCACAAATAGTAGACTCAATAGAAATATATAGAAAAAGATTTGATAATATCCGAGAAGATGGATGTTGATAGACACATTTTTGTGTCTGATTTTTCCTCAATTATCTATATTGTTAATGCCCATTTGGTACTTCTTATGTTATTTTATGTGTTTAGGTGTTTTTAGAAAATAAATATTTGTGAAAAAATTGGCTTAAACAAATGTTAAAGGCACCCCAGGAAAATTACTAAAGGCACCCAAGGAAAATCTTAAAGGAAACCAGCGGTTTGATAAGGGCACCTATTCTTCTTTATTTGAAAAAGAGAAATTGGCAGGAAGAAATTCTCTTACGCATGAAGATCCTGATTTATTTGTAAGCGTATTTTGTGGGATTTTAAAAGAAGAGTTTGATATATATTTGAAGACACATCCAAAACACGTCAAACATAGTAATTCTCTCCGAAAAAAAGGTTTGAAACTCACGTGAATAGCCGGAATCAGATTCAAAATTATTTTTGGATAATCACGAGTTACAATGGGATTTGGATAGAAGTGAGAGTCCTGGTCGACTTAGGAGAATTGATTATGGTTTCTAAAACCTATCTAAGCAAAACAGAATGAGAATTTTTTTTGGGAGATGCCGGAAAAAATCAGAAAAAAAAATCATCTATGCTCGTGGAGAGAAGAAGAATACAAAAAACTACAGAGAGGAATAGTCGCAGAAACCGTGGGCTATTCTTTCTTCTCCTTTGTTGTACTGAAGAACAGTCGTTTTTGACTGTTTTCTTATTCAATTCTTTTAGCAACACAAAATAACTTCAGAACAGTGACAAGCTTCTCTCTGCAACGTTTATAATGGTCTCAGTTTCGATGTGTTACATTATTTTGATGTTTTTCTTCTTTTCAAGAACTTTTGAGCTACGTATCTATCTTTTGAGAGTGTTTTGAGCATGGTGAGCTAAACCCAATCACTGGGATAATGGAGGAAGCCATATTTCATGAATGAATGGTAACTATTTTTGATTCTTTATGGCTTTTTCACTAGTGTTTAAAATTGATTTATGATTTTTTCTAATTAGTTGTGATTTTGTTTGATGGTGTATGCTGGGACTTAAGAGCTTTTGATGCACCTTACAATTAATGTTTTAGAAATCTACTTTTGGCAAAGAAACATAGTCAATAAAAGAGCTATAATTCTTAAGAATCATTGTAGAAATCACTCAGAAGTGATTTTGGTGGAATCCTGAGTCCCAATTTCTCCCAATATTGTTAAAAATTTTTAATTATTTTCTAGTTTAAATCAGAATTAGGTCTAAAATGAATCTTCACAAGTCTCAGTGAACGAACTATTTTTTACCACTTTTGAAACGATCAAGTTTTTGGTGCCGTTGTCGAGGACTTGCTTTTAGGTTAGAGTTTTAGATTTATTTTTGTTTTTGTTTTTAGGTTTAGTTTTATTTTTAAATTTTTATTCTTTTGTTATATTTTACGTCTTTAGGTATTGTTTATTATCTACAAGTTTTGGATCAAAGAGAAATTTGAACCAAAGACTTTGGTGATTAATTAAAGATTTGGATTCAAAGACAAAGCAAAAAGAACAAAAAATAAGATAAAAATTTTATTTTTATTTTTATTTTATTTTTTATTTTTTATTTCTTTTTGTTTTAGGGTGAAAACAAATGTATGACAAAATGGTACTTTCAGGTAGGTTCGAGAGATCAAGCTCGAACAGACGAGCCTAAACCATGAAATGGCCATTCACGTCCATATTCAATTACATAAATGAAAAGGATTTGGGTAGGTCTTAGGGGAGGGAATCAAAGAAGGTTGAGAAAATACCAGGGTGCTAGTATATGAAGAAGGAAATGGATTCTCTGAGAAGAGTCACTAATTTTGTAGGATTTGTTTCTCCAGAATGAATATCTTATCTGTCTCTGTCTTGTTTCAAATAGATGAGAATCATCTATTTATAGTTCAGAGGAGACACACTAATTTCTCGTAAGTCGTGGAAGTTGGGGAGAGGTGGAGAAGTGATCATTATGGAGATTGTAGTGGGGTGGTTCATGGAAAATAGGGAAGACTTGTCTGACCACTACTCCTCATCCTCTCAACTGCTCTGTAACCTCCCACTACTTGTTACCCTCTTGTTCTTGGAGGTGGTAACACCACCCACGATGCCGTAGACCGATATACCAATACTCCAATGATAGTCTCCACATCTTATATTTGATATCTCGTGGACATAGTGGAGTTATAAGCCATTATGGTTTTGATTAAGTCAAGTTAAGTCAAATGACTTGCTAAGTCAGTGAGACAAGTTATGTGACTCATTGGATTAATAGCCAGACTGATTAGTGTCGGTTCTGGGAAGTTCAATGACTCACTGGGACGCATTAGGCATGGCTTGGGACGTGCTAGCCTTAGAGACGTGTTGGCTTGGAGGCGTATTAGCCTTGGAGGTCCATGGGAGAAGCTAAGGACGCGCTAGCCTTAGAGGAACATTGGCCTTTGGCTGGGGACACATAGTATCCAAGGACGCTGAGGGTTTGGAGCTTGGTTTGTTAGCACTTCTTAGGCGCTAGGGTTCGGAGCCAGGAAAGTTAGCACTTTTAGTGCTATTGTGGCTAATTGGTGCCAATGCGGAGCTAAGCCGAATAGTTGTTGCTAACTTGGCACTAATATGAGAAAAGTCTAGGGTTAGCCTAGCTAGAGGTTTAAAGTGTCTTTTATGGCGTTGCTTCTCAGTTGTGGCGCATCTAATAGGAGTAGCGCCTTATTTATGGCTTATATTTAAGCAAGGTGCTAAAGTAGCATAGTTGTGCTCAGAAGAGCAATTTGAGGGGCAGTCGTTGCGAATGAAGCGTTAAACTATAATGTATTTTAGGGTTTAAGCATTTTCTACTCTCGAGTTTAATGGATGTTGCTAGAACATCGATGCACATTCGAGGCAAGTTCAAGGAATTCAGCCGTGGAATTTATGCGACTTGAGACTAGTTCGATATGGCATGAATATTATAAGCATTGATGAGGCTACAAGGCCAATTTAAGATGTTTAGAAAGAACCTGCACTCTTAGTTCGCTTGCGGAATATAAGTAGAGACACAATATTCTATATTAAGCATATACGCATGAATATGCACATGTATATATTCTTGTTGCTTATCAAAAGGCAATTTTATAACTTTATCCCTTGTCAAAACTCACCATCTACACTTTTTATTTTTGTAATTCTTTTAATTTTTATGTTATTTTTGGACAATTTTGGACTTTATTTTTGGACACTGGACTTTATTATTATTTTTAAATCATAGAGAAAGGTAGTATTAAATATAAACTGCATAGAAAAGGACGACAATTACGATATTGTCTCGTCCCCTTTGGTTCGTACACTGACACAGGAGTCAGTGGCACGAGTCGACTTCAACGGTTCATCGCCCATCTGGAACGGGATGTAAAACTCGATCAACCCACGAATCTCCTACTAGTGGGTTTACTGTATTCATTTGTTTGCGTATATACTGAGGACCTGAATACATACTTTAATTTCTAGCAAAAGGCAAGAACTGACCATACAAGATAAGAGTTCATATTTCATCACCGTATCCTTCTTGCCCGCTTTAGGAACACGTTACCAAACGCGAACCTAAACCTAAAATTTGACTAGAAAGAGATTGATAGGGTAACTCAAGAATTGTATTGATTACTTTGTTAGCTCAACTCAAGGATCAGGAAGGTTAATTTAAGTTGATTCGTGTCACCTTGTAACCCAAGGAAACGTTTTCCAAAGAGGTAGGGTTTTCCAAGCTCCGTAGAGCTTATCTTACCTCTCTTGATTAACTTACTTTATTCGGATCGGTCTAAGATATTTGCTGAAACTTTAACTAGTTGCCTTTTGGAAGAATAGAATTTGTCTAGAAACAATCTAAGTGGAGCCATCATGCTTTTTTTTTTCTAGATTCAATAAGATTGATTTGGTCGAGTCAACCTTGTTTGTGCTTGTTTATAATTCCCTTCTAGTGGGATGTCGAACTAGTATTATGATAACCAATACAATGAATATTCGACTGATTTTCAAAATGGATAATACCCATAATATGACCATATTGTGGATAATATTTGGAATCACACCCAACCTTTTGAAGGTTATGTCTCATACCGTGGTGGTCCCAATTATTATTCGTAAATGCACCAGTCATATGAACGGGAAAATGAGAAAAATGCGAGTTTTTCGTCTTTGGAAGATACCCTCAAGCAGTTGCAATCTAGGACTCTTTATGATCCAAGTGTATCTCTAGAAGAATCCCTCAAGCAGTTAACTGAGATGACACATAGGTTTGACTTAAATATAAAGGAAAATTTTGCAACGATGAGTATTGCTCAAAATGATCTTAATTTTTAATATAGTGCTACCCTTGATAATTATTCACCTAGTCAAGAGGACGAGGTTAGAATTGGTAACACTACAAGTTTAGATGAGTTTTGTCCATATTTATATTTTTATGATGATGATTATAGTATTGATGAAGAAATTTGTAGTCATAATGACGAGGAAATTGTCACTCCAATTGAACTTCATGATGATATTGTTATTTCTGGTTCAAATCCTAATAATTTTAGTGATTATTCACCTATTCAAAAGGAAGAGGATTTTACTACAGATACCATTGTTTTAGACGACGTAATATTTCCTTGTTTCGAAGCCGATGGTTTGGAGGAACGGGTTTATCCTGAGAATACCGTTTTGGAGTCCAGCGATTTAGAAATAATAGTCTTAGATAAATAAGATAGACTCGTATAATTTTAAATATGAGTGAGGAAGCACCACCTAATTACAACTTTGAAGAAGCAATTGACCATTTTCAGGAATCTGACGATCTAGAAATTAGGGAAATTGTGACTAGTCTATCTGGGGACACTGAAAATTCTAAGTTTGGGGGGTGATTATCATTCTCCCAGTGCTTTACCTTTGACTCTTAGAGAGATGCCTCACTTGAGAATTGACATATGTGCCTCAACCATTTTACAAGAGTATCTTCATACAAGTTTTCCCGAACCTAATCATGTCCAAAAAGAAGTTCAGTTATTTGAGGCCCATCCTCTGGTTGATGTGGTCTACCCAGGCGATAATACTAAGATTGAATTTTTTTTCTCACCAAAAAATTTCATCCAATTGTGAAAACGTTTGAATTTCAAATGTGTCAGTTTTTAAGTTTTGAGACTAAGCCTAATTACTTTAGGAGATTATAATCGACACATTTTCTTAAGAATGACCACCATTTTCATAGTGGTCAACTGTGTGAGTCCAATCTGATTAACTTTGAGGATCCATAATTATTCAGGTTATTATTATGTGCTTTTAAGTTCTTAGTTGAGTTTTTCCACACTCTACAACCTGATCCTTCTGATCTTTCCTATGAGGAAATCCAGCCGATGAAAATATTTTATCTAAACCATTTTGTAGAACCTGAACCTGAACCACAGTAGTTGTCTTAAACAAAAAATTAGATAAGGGTGTGCCCAGTTTGTTCATTTTCTTGACATGTTGCAGTTTCCTTTTATTTTTGATAGCATTATTTGATTCAGATGACCCACAGTTGTTCCGGCTTTTACTATATGATTTTATAAGGTGACTAGTCCTTTCTTAGTCTGGATGAAGACTTTAAACTTAGCACTTGCTGGTAGGTAATCCATGCTCATGCGACTCGGTAATATTCTTCATTAACTCTTTTTCTTCAAGTGGTAACAGTTTCTCATTATTCATGCTTTTAATCATTTATCTTTAGAACATTGAGGAAAATGTTAGATTTAAGTTTGGGGGTAAGGGAGAAACTTTTAGTCAAGAAATTTTAGTGAAATATGAAACTCCAAAGTCTAGAAACTTGTGAACAATTCAGGATGACAATAACCATTATAGGTAGATGGGAACATAACTTTTGTCTATAGGAATTGGCATGCCTAGCTAAATGGTCTATTCATAAAAGGACGCCTAGCTCAGGTGTTAGAAATAACATGATAGTTGTCACAATATCTCGGAGCCTATCTCGACCATATCACCTTCTATTTTTATTTTTGCAATTTTTTTTGTTTCTCTAAGTGATTTGGTAGGGCACTAGTATCGCCTTGTTATCGCCGCCGGGATGAAGTAGAGTGTTTGAGATTAAGCCCCATTATTGCATTTTATTAAGACCATTATTCATACCAACAATTACAAAAAAAAATAAAATAAAAAAAAACAAAATTTGTTTTATTTTCAATAAATCGACCACTGCGGCCATTATATATACCAGTTGAGTCGATATTAGTATAAGGATGAAGACCAGTGGGAGCATATCTCAATCCATTAGGATTCATCCTGGCACTGACCTTCAGAAAGATATCGGAAACACCGTTCACCTTATTCAACATGTGCAAACTTCATCATCTCCATATCCATCTTCTAAAAAATGGATGAAACTCACGTGAATAGCCGGAATCATATTCAAAATTATTTTTGGATAATTACGAGTTACAATGGGATTTGGATAGAAGTGAGAGTCCTGATCGACTTAGGAGAATATATGAGGTTTTCTAAAACATATATAAGCAACACAGATTGATAAAAAAAAAAGTGGAGACGCAGGAAAAGTCAGGAGAAAAAATCATTTCTGCTCGTGGAAGAAGAAGAAGAAGACATAAAACTACAGAGAAGAATAGTCGCAGAAACTGTGGGCTATTCTTTCTTCTCCTTTGTTGCGCTTACGAACAGTCATTTATGACTGTTTTCTTATTCTATCTTTTAGCAACACAGAACAACTTCAAAACCGTGACAAGCTTCTCTTTGCAACGTTTATAATCGTCTAAGTTTCGTTGTGTTATATTATTTTGGTGTTTTTCTTCTTTTCAAGCACTTTTGAGCTATGTTTCTATCTTTTAAGAGTGTTTTGAGCATGATGATCTAAACCTAATCACTGGGATAATGGAGGAAGCCATATTTCATGAATGAATGGATGTAACTATTTTTTATTCTGTATGACTTTTGCATTGATTTTAAATTGATTTATGATTTTTTTTCTAATTAATTGTGATTTTGTTTGATGGTGTATGCTGGGACTTAAGAGATTTTGATGTGCCATGCTTACGATTTACGGTTAATATTTTAGAAATATATTTTTGGCAAAGAAACAGAATTAATAAAAGAGCTATAATTGTTAAGAATCATTGTAGAAATCACTCAAAAGTAATTTTGGTGGAATCCTGAGTTCCAGTTTCTCCCAATATTGTTAAAATCTTTTACTTATTTTCTATTTTAAATCAGAATTAGGTCTAAAACGAATCTTCACAAGTCTTAGTGAACGAACTATTTTTACCACTTTTCTAAAACGATCAGATGTCATAAACAGTAATGTAAAATCTGATTGTCCAACTGGCTTCTTGTGTGAAGAGCTTTACTGCTGGGATTGAACAAATAGAGCCCATGAGAATAAATTCCTTCACCAATCGTCTTTCGCTCCTAAAAGATGGCCGAATTAGGAGAGAATATAACATTACAATTTAATGTATTTGTAATCTTTCTAACAGTAAGAGTTGGACAAAAAAAGATGGAACTACCAACATCTTCCCCAGAAGTATCCAAACACAAATTGGCTTACCACTTCATATATATAATAGGTACAAACTTTCCATTAGCAACAATAACATTTTTCTTTTCACAATTTGGATTGAAGTATCGAACTGAATTGGGGTTATTTTCCATATGATTTGTAGCTCCAAAATCGATAATCCAAGTGCCAATTTTAAGAGAAGAAGAAAAATAAGCTTGAAAAATACCTGAAACATGAGTGTCAGGTTCACTAGTTGACTTTGCAGCAGACTTGCTATACTGTTGAAGAAACTGCTTAACTGACTTAGAGAATAGAAGTATCAACTACAACAACTTGCTCATTTGGCTCCATATCTTTACAGTTTTCAAAATTAGTTTTAAAATGTGGATAAAGCTCCCAACACCTATCTTTTTGTATGGCCAGTTTTGTTACAATGATCGCACCGGTAAGTTTCTCGTTTAATTTTGGCCTTATTGCGGTATGATTTTCCTTTATCCACCAAAAACGTATTAGTTTCTTCTTTCATGGAAAGAGATTCAGAATCCATAACATTCTTTCGAGTTTCTTCACGTTGAATGGTTGCACAAATGCTTGAAAGAGTTGGAACAACAACGTTTATCAATACATGACTCTTAAGGAGATTCATGATCAGGTTTTAATCTGTGAAGTAAAGAAAAAATCTTATCTTCTCAACTACCTTAATAAGCTCTTCACATATATGTACGTGGACGATATATCTCATGCTACAATTAAAAAAATCCTTGATGCATTGTTTTGGTTGCCATATAATTCAGGAACATAATCCCGCAAATACTTTGCAGAATCAGAAAACGAAAAAATCTCCGCAATAGATTCTTCCATATAATAAAGAAGCCAAGATCTAACATTTTGATCATCTGATAACCATTCCTCATATTTGGATTATTCTTTAGAATAAGGACAAATTGATTTCCCGTTGATAAAACCTAATTTTTCTTGCCACCAAGAGACAAGGTCACACTGCGTGACCAAGGAACATAATTTGTATCATTCAATAAAACATCAGTCAATCTCAAACTATGGTTGCTTTCATTTCCTAACAAGTTAATACTAGATAGAGATGATTGAGATCAGCAAAATAAAAAAAATAATAAGAGAAAGGATCTCAAAACAGAAACCTGCTCTGATTTACCATAAAGCGGGTAATAAACATAAAGGATAATAAACTCACAAGATAAAAGGTTTAGTGGTTCACCTTGAAGCCTACATCCACTGAAATAAGAGAAGAAGATTATTATTTCAGAAGTTTTATATTGGATGCAGATGGTTCTTGCCAAATGAACACATCTAAGTAATGCAAGAATCAAATCTTACTACTATAATTATGAAGTACATAATCAACATATAAAGGAAAGAGGATTAATGGTAAGGATACTCTAATATCTCCTTCTCCACCAACATTTTTTTTATATCGTAGTAACAAGGGATGGGTTTTGAAGTAAATTTAAAGCCGAGAAGAATAAAGGAAGTTTGTTGGTGAACATGGGATCTGTGGCTAGAAAAGGAATAAGTAGAAAATGGGTTTTGGCTTGAGTTTGCTATTTGTTTTGGTTCCACTGTTTAGTGAATTGAAACCAAGAAGTCAGGGAATAATTACAGCTACTGCCAGCGAATTGTAATGGACAAAAAAAAGGTAGTAAGGGTATAAGAAGATGTTCATTGAAGCAGAGAAAATGGGAGAAGCAGAATCAGAGAAGAGGTTTCTCTGATGGTTTTGATATGAGGAGAAATGACAGAACGGAAGGTTACTGAATCTGTGTCTGTTGAGAAGAAGATGGAACATGCTGCTAGTAATTCTGTTAAAGAGTGAGAAGAACTGATGGGTTCCAGTCAAGAGTGGGAAGACAATAAGAAGAGTTTGTAGTTGCAGTGAGATGGATTTTGGGGTAGGCTTGATAGTTAGTTGTGATGCAGAGAAAAAAGGTGAAGAATGGTGATGCTGAATGAATAAGAAAATTGGGATGAACGAATGGTTTTTGTGGTATATTGAATGGCTTATGAAATGGGTTTATATTGAATTATGATTTAAATTTGCAGGGAAGATAATTTGAGGCTATAAAACACAACAAAATACTCATCTTTTACACTACCGGAGAACCCACACATTACGAAATTGCCTGAATTAAGAGCAACTGTTCGAGTTCGTGAAGGTTACTGCCATGGTTGATTGTTGTTGATTCATGAGTATGTACCAAGTATTAGAAGATGTGGTGACTAGATGGATGAATTGTAACCGGAGTCTAGAAAATCAAGGAAGAATTAGTGTTATGGTTGAATCATTGGTGTAGCCGGATTTGGAAAAGAAACGGACCAGAGTAGAGCCTGTAGTTGGAGTATGTTTATGGAAATTCTTATTTGACTGGGCCTAGGGAGATGTTTGCTAGGTATTAATAAATTAAGATTTTTTTGGGGACCACCGTGCTTATGCCATCCGCCATACAAACCTTTATTAAAATTAACCTTTATTTTAATAACCAAGTTAACCTTTATTAAAATTAACCTAATCTAATAACCACCTAAACCTTATTATATATAAATACTAATACTAAACGTAAAGCTATTTCATATAAACAAGAAAAAACTCAAATCAATCTTTTCTTCTCCTAACCGAATTGTCAAAAAAAAATTCTTCTTATCTTTTCCCTTTTCATCTTCCAAACTATCAATTGTTGATTCATAGACGAACTACATTAGAAGGTAATTCCTGATAAACTCATTCAGTTTTATACGTTTTTGATTGTTAATTCGAGTTGAAACCATGAAAATATGGGTTTAAGAAGTGGTTCCAGTGTAAGTTCAATTAGGAACATTTTAAAAAAAACCTAGCGAGTTGACCGAACTTTCAATTTATGAAGAACACCGAGAACAGTTCGATTGGGAAGAAAGAAAAAATTCCTAACCAAACTTTTTAGTCCAAAGCCATATAATGATTTCGGTTAAGTTCCAAATCTTGTTTTCTTAACCGAACTTTTAGTTTCTTAACCGAACTTTTATTTTCTTAACCGTACTTTGATGAGAACTTTTCCGAACTTCATGCTTTCTTATTCAAATTTAGTTAAGTAATTTTGGTTTTATTTTTAAGGGAAAGTCGAAAGGTAAGGAAATTGTAATGATGGGATGTATCTTTATATATAATATCAACATGAGTAGGTTGATCATCTATAGGTACAAGTTCCGATTGGATCTACAAACTATACGACAATGTTAAATGTGATAAAAATAAAAAGTTTGGCTAGGAAGATATCTCTATAACCAACCGAACATGGAAGTTCGGCCAAGTCTATGTGTTTATACTTAACCGAACATGAAAGTTCGTCTAGGACCATTAATTCCATACCTTGCCGAACGTTCTATTAGAAGTTCCCGCTAATTTATAACATAGTATTCAAGTAGGAATATGTTGGACTCGAACTATCTAAACATTATATTGTTTCACCTAAAATATAAGTTCGGTTAGGAGTTCTTCAATTAGGGAGCCGAATTTTATCTCTGCACTAGAAAAGACTTTTTAGAACATAACAAACGTTAAAATAAAACCTAAATTAATATTGTGGCTTGCACCGGATACTCTGGGCTTACCTTCAAAATATAGACTCCATCCTATTTATACAAAATTTTCCCCAAGTTAGCGATCTTTGTTTTCCACCAAATACAACAATAATAAAGGAATTAAAGATGCAACTCACTTTCTTCATGATAAGAAACTCTAACCCATTATGCTTCATTGAGTGCTTCCATTAAACCCATGAGTTGTCTTCACGTTTTCAGAGATTGAATTGTATATTTCATACCTAATTAATCTTCTTGATGTAAATAGTGAAGCTAGGTATAGCTTCAATTGACTAACTAATGGTATGCATAATGAGGGTGAAGCTAGAGTTCGTGCTAGGATGGGGAAGAACACGGGTTGATGGTCGGTGGTGATTTGGGAGACACCAGAGATAGAGGTATGGCTTTCACAAAGAAAAGAAATGGGAAAGCTTAGAAAATGGAAAAAGAACCAGCTTATAAATATCTAGCAAAAGATTTGATATATGAAATATCTAGCAAAAGATTACTTATAAATCATTCTATCCCAGTCACATGTTTAACAATAATGTTTGGCAAACGAACCAGCTTCTTACACCCTATTCACATCAACTGCTACAATGTCCAGTCAACCCCATCCAAAATTCTTTCACCCTTATTTAGTGACCTACAACAAAAACAATCCATAATCAGCAAATGTATTCACGAACGATAAAATTCTCAATTTGCAGTAAAATAGAACATTAAAGCACTTGAGATGTGATAAACACCTTTAAATGATCTAAAAATATGCATCATTTGGCACCTATTAGTAACCTATATTTCCTCTCAATGACCATAGATTTTTTCTTCGGCTTTCACAAATCCTTCTAAATTTCAAGATATCTACGAGACCGGTTATGGGATTGCGTGCCCTAGAGGAAAAAATTTGAGGAAAGCAATCAGGAAAATCCAACAACAAAAATACAAGTAAACATAAAACAAATAGACAAGCCTCTACGGCTCCGCTAAAGTTATCTTCCGGAATCACAACAGCGGATAAAGCACCAGTGGTACCGCCCCTATCCTTCTTCTCTCAAATAAGCACCCGTAATGCTAGAGTTGCATCTAGATACACTTTTTTTTAGAAACAAGTATGATGAAGACTCAAACCTAACTCCAACTAAAACAAAAATATAAGTAATCGAAATAAGAATCAAGCACCACAAACCAGCAGATATACTCACTTGAGGAATAAGAAGAAGATCCTTGACTATCATTAGTCGAGTGAGAATTTATTTTGCATAATATTAGATTTAGACGAAGCAGGAAAGACAAACTAAAGAAAAATAAAGAACATGGTGTTTTAGGGTGAAAAACAAATGTACGGAGAATAATACTTTTTGTAGGTTCGAAAGATCAAAATCGTACAAGATGAGCTATACCAAGAAATTGTCGTTCACGTTTTGCTTCAGTCATAAAGGTGGAAATGATGGATTGATCTTAGGGGAAGGAAGCAAAAAAGGTTGAGAATTCAAGATGTGATAAAAATCGTAGTGTAAGGCTATTGAACTATAATGAAGACTGGATTTATGACTATAAATCTGATTATTCCTGGGATATATCTCCTTGTCTCTTGAATAGATGAAGCCATGTATTTATATTCTTGTAGTGAAACCAATGATTTCTCGTAAGTTATGAAATAGATGGAGAAATTATGATCATGGAGATTATAGTGAAATCATGTCTGTTATATCAGAAAGATTGTATGACCACTACTCCCTCATCCTCTCAACTGCTCCTAATTGTCATACTATTTATTACCTTCTCGTAGTAGATGTGTTTCTATATCGCATGTTGTTGTAAACCGCCAGACCAACCCCAATGAGAATCCCCCATGTGACATATTTGATCTGACGTAGAAAAATAGTGAAGTCATTGACTATTACCATTTTGATTAAGTGAGGACAATAACCTGATAAGTTAGTGACACAAGTTTCTCAGTTCACGAAGTGTTTAAGTAGACTGACCAGTGTCAAGTATAGTGAAAATAGTAAATCTAGTAATCGTGAGCAAGCTTGAAAGTTATGAGGCTTGTAAATGGCAAAAACTGGAAGTATTTGAAGACAAGATTATGCAAAAGTTCTCAAGGACTGAATCGTGTTCTCGAGAACTAGGCTAGCACCATGATGGGTGTGGCGCTAGCACTAGGCTAACGCCATAAGTATGTTGGGTAAAAATGTGGCACGTTCTCAAGGGTCGATGCTCAAGCTATGACGCTCCCTCAAGGATCGATGCTCAAGCAGTGATGCTTCCTCAAGGATCGAAGCTGGAGTTAATACGCGTCCTCGAAGATCGACACGCGAGTAACGAATCTTCCTCAATGAACGGAGATACGGCTAAGATGCGTCCTCCAGGAATGGAGCTAGGGATGGGATGCTTTTTCCAGAAACAGAGCTAGGGCAGTGGCGCTTCCTTGAGAGATAATGCTAGGTTAGAGACGCGTCTGAGAGGGACAGTGCTACGGATATACCTTGGAGATGACCATTTGGATGCTATCTCCATTGTGTATACAATGGTATATATGTTGTTCAAACAAGAATTTGAATATCGACACGCATACAGAGCAAGTTCAACGAATTCATTTGTGAAAGTTATGCGGCTTGAGACTAGTTCGATATGACATATATATATATATATATATATATATATATATATATATAACCTAAAGGATCAGTATAAAGCGCCTGTAGCTATTTATAAGAACTGCATTCTTAGTTTTCTTGTGGAATATGTGTAGAAGTACATAATTCGTATTTTGATACAAAAATATGCGTGAATATTTCTATGTTTCTGCCGCTGGGAAAAGGGCAATTTTACGGTTCTTACTTTTTTCAAAAATCCACCATCAACACAGGGAAACCACTTATATATGACAATCACAATATTATTAGAGAAAAGAGCATTTTTATCCCCGAAACTTAACAAACACATCGTTTATCCGAACAAACACTAGCAAGAAAGCATTTCTGACAACATATATCCACACCAAAGACTACTTTCGGAACTACAGCAACAAATACAACATAGGAAAAAAGGCTATTTTTCCTTTCTGTCATTTCAGGGTTGATAAAAAAGGATAGAATATGGATACCTTATTCCATATGTATCATAATACCCATAAGGCTAGTAATGTAAGCAGCGGTCAAGCCCAAGCCTATGTAAAGGAACATTGTAATATATACTACTTAGATGAACTAGTACCGTGAAATATCATATCATGGAGGTCTTTTCTCTCTGGTCTCCATAAATAAGACACTTAACTACCAAATTTGAGGAGGCCAGGTTGAGGAAATCTGAAAAGGTAGGTCTTTTCATTTGGTCGGTTTCTCATTAAGCGAAATGCAAGTTTATCTTCTATTTTATTTTGTATTTGGTTTATCCTTTACATTTAAGATGTATTGTTTAGTATTTATATCAATTACTGTCAACATAACTTTCTCATTTTTAGCGGTTGGCTTTATACTTATCACAACATGGTGAAATTATTGCAGGTGATGTTTATGATCACCTCCTGCAAATCCTTTAAACTTTGATAATAAAAGGATCAGCTGCGATTTAAGCTCAATTGCTTCGTCCATACTAATGTACAGTCGTTGTTCGTCCAAATAGGATTTGGGAAACCTGATACAAATTTTCTTTTAATTGTTAAATTGTTTTTTTTTTTGAAGGGTGAAACTTTATTGGATGAAATTAGTGTTTACATCCCTAGGGTAGGTGCATCCCTGTTCATACGCTGTTACAGTACTTTCTAGAAAGGTAGGAAAAACATATTCCCATATTTTACATTCAATGATCTGTTGTTGCCGGTGTGTGGTTGTGTAGCTCGCAAGCCCATCCGTGGCCTGATTTGTTTCCCAATAGATGAGCTGAACTTTAATAATCGGTATTCTTCTGATGCTCTGATGGATGTTATATACCATGTGCGAGAGGTATCAATGTGTGTCAGGGGAATTCCAGTGGGATTGGCAAATTGGATAAAATATCAATTATGCCCTTACAATGGGATGGGCAAATGCATAAAATGGATTGGCAAACCTTTAAATTTGAGGGTTTGTCGTACGCGTCTTAGGTTGATTCGATACTCAACCTGAGTTGCTCGGCCCATGCTAGGCCAAACCTCGTCTCAAGTTGAGACGAGCATCAACTCAGGTTGAGTCGATCGGCCTACGTTGAACCGATCAACGACTATTATTTCACTCCCTATAAATTTAAACAATTTTAACTCCAAAATCACACTTTCTCAACTCAAAAATTCTAATTCTTTCACTTCAATTTTAATCTTTCCATATCAACCTCTGTTCAAATTTTTTTTAAAATGACAAAAATTAAAACCCAACTTGATTTTTTGGAAATCATACTCGAAGATGCTATTTGTAAGATATGTGATAGTTATAAGAAAATAGAGAATGTCAAAGAGGTCTTCAAGTTTTACATGTTAACCAAGTCAAATCTGCAGTTGTAGGGAAAAGAAAAGTTCAAGGAAAAAAAAATTGAAAGAAGAGAAATTTGAAAGTTAATCTTAGTACTGCTCATAAAAACTAGGGAAAATCTTCTCAAGAGCGCATCGACCGGAAGATACGTCAAATGAAAATAAACAGAAGACCCAAGATTGTCTAAGATTCTTATTGAATTGTTTATTTAATATAAATTTTTACTGCCTAGTTTATATCTTGTATAGAACGTAGTATATATTAAATTAATAAAATTGAGATTAGTATTTTAATATAATTTAAGTTTATTCAATTACATTATTAAGGTTGTTTATTCCTTTTGAAATCAAACTACATTTATTAAAATTATAAATTGAGTTAAAAGAGGTTATTGTTCAAATCAAAGTACATTTAATTAAAGTTATTGTTAAAATCATAAACAGTCGCCGGATAAGACCTAGATGAAAGGTTATGATCGAAAGTTTAAATTATATATTCATTATCGTATCAAACCGAGACGATCGGCCTTGGTTGGGCCGGCAACGACTAGTTCCATACAACGACTATATAATAGTTCTATAAATTCAACTATTTTCACTTCCAAAATCACACCTTCTACAACCATATGGCTCAACCGTATATTAATCCGACAGAGTTTACCATAGATGAAGATCTATCTCTAGGCAAAAACTTTGTTGAATATTATACGGCAAGGTGTGCAGAACGATGATAAAATGGTTTAGTGAGAATGAGTTATTGGAGAAGAATTTATGAAAAATTATGCACTGACACTGGTAGCCCGAATAACCGCAATGTAATTGGGTTGTTTTTTAGATATCAAACTATAAGAAAATAAGTTGAAGAATTTATAGTTTTAGCCCAGATTGTCAATAGATATCGAATAAGGGGTGAAACCAATGCTGAAGTTTTATTACGAGCTCGAGTAGAATGGCGAAGATGGAAAAGGACAACTTTTGCTTATGAAGCTCATTACGCAATCCTGAAGGATATTTTAGTTACACATATGGGATGTTAAAAAGTATACATACTACTCCGTTGTTATAAATTTTAATGAATGTGAATAAAATTACTAGTTTCTTTCTGTTGATTAGTTTTAATTACATAAATAAACTTAATCTCAATTTCAATTAGAAATCTTAAATAAAACATAACTACTAATTCCCAGGCCAGCTCCTGTCATACATGCCCCGCTTCATGATACTCCCAAATCCTTGACTTTCTCCTGTACATTGAGATCCACCATCAGGTTCACTGAATGAAAATTGATCAACTAGAGAACCACCAAAATCTATTATTTTTCTGTAATCTTGATAAGTTTGAGGATCTGTTTGGTTGGCCCGACGAGATACAAATTGTTGCACTTCTGTTGGCACTAGATGATATGGAGATACTTGTGATTCTAGCACTCTTTCCTGGGTATTTGATGTTCCATAAAGTTGATAAAGATCGGGACTGATACTCACGAACTCCTTCAATGCCCCCAAGTTCTGGTAATACAGACATCTAATTTTCCGATATCTTAACTCCATTTGATTCAATCGTTCTACCAATTGATCAATAATGGCCGATGTTTTGTATAAGAATTAGTGTGGTCCATACTTTACGAGACAATTAGAATTTAAGACGCTCTCCTTGGAGATTATCGGTCTCTATCTCCAAACTCAAATCTGGCAAATCTGTCCCAATCGATTAGACATGGCAGTTTTGAAAGAAAAAAAAAATTAAAGAAGCATAATATGAATTGTAAAAGGATTTTTTGTAGAAAAAATATATAGAGAAGATTGATTTTGGTGTGAGTAGAGAAGTTTAATGAGTGTTGTCTTTATAGGGGTTGGGAAACTATAATTGTTTTAAAGAAGTTGGAATCTGACTGATTTCGACCCAACCTGGGACGAGCGACCCAAGTTGGGTCGATCGTTTCAGTTTCATCCGCTTTGCCAATTTTCCACTACCAAAAAATGGATTTTCCTATCCGCTTAGATTGGCAAATGGCATAATATTCCTATACCCACTGGAGTTGCTCTTACATTTGTTGTTGATGATATCCATTGGTGATCGTGAATCCGCTTCCTACAAACCATTCTCCATTTTAACGAGTTAACAAAACCTTTATTTATATTAGTTTAATTTTATATTACCTATAAAATGCACGAAAAACAAGAAAGCACTTTATTACCATCATTTCCTTAAGATCTCAAATGAATTTTCAAGAACATAAAGCATAACGTAGTTATAAAGAGCGGCTGGGATTTCGTTTAGGGAAATACAAAAAGCGGCTGGGATGAGTTCTTAGGGGGGTATAAAGAGTGGTGAGGACTATAGGATCTGTTTTTAGGAGATGATTGATAGACACATGTTTGTGTCTAAATTTTACTTGATTACCTATTTTGATCGAGAAATGAAGATTTATGGAAAAATCGGCTCAAAAAATGATAAAGGCACCCATGAAAAATTACTAAAGGCATCCCCCTTTCGAATTCAAAACCGAAAAGGGCGCGAAATTAAGTTTACGTGAGAAAGTCACCTGGATTAGTTGGAAACCGTGTTTTAAGGGATTTTTAGGTGATTTCAAGTCACCAGAATCAAGATACAATCTATACTAGCTTGTACACACGCAATCCAGAGATTTTCACGCCGGAAAATGGGTGAAAAATCCGTTTGGGAGCCGGAAAAGGGAACACACTTTGATTCAGATTTACAATGATTTAGAGTTGATTTTGGATCTGTTTTTGAGTCCTTATCGGTTCATATGAGTTATTAGGGTTTATTAATCCTATATAAAGCAAAGAGAAGCAAAGAAAATAGGGGGGAGAGCCACCGGAAAAAAAAACCAGGAAGAAAAATTTTGGGGCTGTGAAGAAGAAGAAGACGCTGAAGAACATAAGACTGTCGCGGAACTGTCATTCTTTTTGTCGCTGTTTCAGTCGTATCTTCAGCTGCTAAGGCAGTTTTATTTCTATTGCGGTATCGGTCCGTTCTTCTTTCATGTTTCCTTTTATTTCTTATGTAACACTGAGATCACTTCACTGTAACGTTTATATACGTCTCAAAACTTCTGCATTACTCCTTTTTCACCATTGTAAGCACCTTTTCAGCAATGAAAGTATATTTTGAGTGTGTTTCCATTACAATGAGCTAATCACCATCACTGGGGAGACGGAGGAAGCCGTTCATCCAATAATTGTGGTAACTTCTATTTTAATTATATTTATTCTACAATTATTTTATTATTAATTGCTTGAATTAAAATTGAAAAAATAGTTTTTCTCAAATAATTGTGTTTTCTTCTGATGGGTCATACTTGGTTTTTAAACTCTTGATGTCTCATGCTCTTGATTAACAATTATTCTTTCAAAAACCTATCTTTGGCATATTTAGATTAAATTGAATATAAGAATTGTTAGATGTTATCATTGAGTATTGGTTAATGGTGGAATCTTAAGCCCTACTTTTTCTTCATCCATTTTAAAATCAAATTGTTTTAATTCTCTTTATTTTCTATTATTAAAAATTAAGTCTAGAAATTAAATCTTCACAAGCCCGAGAATCGAACCTATTTTACCACTATTCTAAAATCCCATCAATTTTTGGCGCCGCCGACGCGGACTTGGTTTTAGGTTTAGAGTTTTAGATTTATTTTTAGGTTTTTATTTTTATTTTTAGTATTATTTTTTATTTTGTTTTATTTTACGTTTCTTTGGGTATTTCTCTTTTTGCTACAGGTTTGGATCTTGGATTGAAAGGAAAAAAAGCCAAAGACTTTGGTGATTAAAGACTTGAAGTTAAAGTTAAGGACTTGGAGTTAAAAGTTAAAGCTTAAAGAACGGAGAAGAAGACAAAGACTTTTATTTTTAGATTTTATTTTTATTAATTAGATTTATTTTATTTATATTTTATTTGTAGAAAATTGTATTAGGAATTTTTATTATTTCTGTAATTTTTCTTTTATTCTTGGACATTTTTGGACTTTATTTTGGACTTTGGACATTTTATTATATTTAAACCCTACGGAAGGGTAATTTAAATATAAACTGCTACAGGGAAGGATGACAATTACGATATTGTCTCGGCCCCTCGGGTTCGCACACTGACACAGGATTCGGTGGCCCGAGTCGACAACAACTGATTCATCCCCCGTCTGGTATGGGAGGTAAGACTCGTTCAACCCACGAATCTCATGCAAGTGGGTTTACTGTATTCCTTCGTATGCATATATGTTGAGGAATTGAATACGGTTTTACTTTTCTAGTAAAGGGAAAGAACTGCCATACAAGATAAGTACTCGGATTTCATCACCGTTTTTATCTTGCCCGCTTTAGGAACACGTTACCAAACGCGAACCTAAACCTTAAAATTTTGACTAGAAAGAGACCGATAGGTTAACGAGCTATAGGAAACTCGTTCAAAAGGACTGTATTGGTTACTTTGTTAGCCTAACTTGAAGTTCAGGAATATTATTTTAAGTTGATTAGAGCCGCCTTGTAACCCAGGGAAAAGTTACCAAAGAGACAGGTTTATCAAAGCTCCTTAGAGCTTATCATGTTTCTCTTCGACTTAATCTAATTCAGATCGTTCTAAGAGGTTCGCTAAAATTGTAACTGGTTGCCTTTCGAAGGAATAAAAGCTAGTCTAGAAACAATCTAAGTGGAGCCATCATGCTTTTTGTTTGACAGATTCAATAGGTTTGATTTGGTTGAGTCGGCCTTGTTTGTGAATGTTTAGAACCCCCTTAATGTTAGGATTTATTTTCTTAGATTTTTTTTAATGTATTAGGAAGTTTTTAGAAAATGTCGAACTGGTATTATGAGGACCAATACAATGAATATCCGACTGAATTCCAAAATAGACATTATCCATACTATCAACATTGTGCGGATAGTAGTCGGGATCACCACCAACCTTTTGGAGGTTATTACTCATACCAGGGTGATCCCAATTACTATTCGTACATACACCCGCCTTTGAACATGAAAGTGAGCAAAATTCTAGTTCTTTTTCTTGGAGGGATACCCTAAAACATATGCAATCTAGTACTTCCTATGACGATTCGAGTTCTTTGTCTTTGAGGGATGCCGTAAAGCAAATGCAATATAGTACTCCCAATGAACCTATTATGCCTCTAGAAGAATCACATGAGCAGTTGCAAACCAGTACCCCTTATGATCCATTTGATTTTCTAAAAGAATCCCTCAGGGAGTTGACTGAGAGTACAAAAAGGTTTGGATTAAGTGTGAATGAAATTTCTGCAAAGAATAATATTGCTCAAAATGATCTTAATTTCCAATATAGTGCTACCCTTGATAATTATTCACCTAGTCAAGAGGATGAGGATAGAATTGGTAACACTACTTATGTAAACGAGGTTCAAACATCTTCATGTTATTATGATGATGAGGATAGTATTGGTGAAGAACTTGAAATGTACAGGCAGGGTAATTGGGAAATTGTCATTCCAATTGTGCTTCATGATGATAATGTTAGTTCTCGTTCAAATCCAAATAATTTTAATGATTATTCACCTATTCAGAAGGAAGGGGATTTGACTAGAGATACCACTGTTTTAGACGATGTAGAACTTTCTTGTTTTGAAGCCGATAATGGTTTAGAGGAACGGGTTTATCCTGAGAATACTGTTTTAGAGTCCAACGATTTAGAAACAATAGTCTTAGATAACAAAGATATACCCCTAGAGATTTTAAATATGAGCGAGGATGCACCACTTGATTATAACTCAGAAGAAGCAATTGACCATTTTCAGGAATCTGATGATATAGAAATTAGGGAAACTGTGACTAGTCTATCTAGGGACAACCAAAATTCTAAGTTTGGGGGTGATTATCATTCTCCCCGTGCTTTAACTTTGACTCCTTTAAAAGTACCTTACTTGAGACTTGATGTTTGTGCCTCTACCATATTAAGAGACTATCTTCAAGAACTGTTTCACGAACCTAATCATGTCCAGAAAGAAGTTCAGTTGTTAGAAACTCATCCTATGGTCGATGTGGTTTACTTAGGCGATAATACCAAGATTGACTTTGTTTTCCCACCAAAATATTTTTTTCCATATGTGGGAACGTTAGAATTCAAATGTGTCAGTTATTAAGTTTTAAAACTAAACCTAATTACTTTAGGGAATTAGAATCGACACATTTGCTTAAGAATGACCACCTTCATAGTAGTCAATTGTGTGAGTCAAATATGATTGACTTTGAGGATCAACAACTATTCAGGTTATTATTATGTGCTTCTAAGTTCTTAGTTGAGTTATTCCAGACTCTACAACCTGATTCTTTTGATTCTGCCTACGAGGAAATCCATCCCATGAAAGTATTTTATCTAGACCATTTTATAGAGCCTGAACCTGAACCACAACTAGAAGTAGTTGTCTTAAATAGAAAACTAAATAAGGGTGTGCTCGGTTTGTTCATTTTCTTGGCCTGTTGTAGTTTCCTCTTATTTGTGATAGCACTATTTGATTCAGATGACCCACAGTTGTTCCGACTATTTCTATATAATTTTATGAGGTGACTAATTCTTTCTAAGTCTGGTTGAAGACTTTAAACTTAGCACTTCTTGGGGGGTAACCCATGCACATGCGACACGGTAATATCTTAACTCCTTTCTTTCGATTGGTAACAGTTTCTCCTTGTTCATATTTTTAATCATTCATCTTTAGAACATTGAGGACAATGTTAGATTTAAGTTTGGGGGTAAGGGAGAAACTTTTTAGTGAAATAATAAAGCTCTAGAATTTAGAAGCTTGTGAACACTTCATGGTGACATAACCAATTCTAGGTAGATGGAAACTTAGCTCTTTTTCTATAGGAATTGGTGTGCCTAGTTAAATGGTCTATTCATAAAAGGAAAGAGTTCAAGTGTTAGAAATAGCATGATATTCGTCACCACATCTTGGAGTCTATCTCGACCATATCACTTTCTGTTTTTACTTTTGCAATTTTGTGTTTCTCTAAGTGATTTGGTGAGGCCCAATATCAAATTGTTATCAACGCCAGGATGAAATAGAGTGTTGAGATCAAGCCCCATTTTTAATTCTTATTTAAAAAAAAAAACAGAAAAAAAAAAGGAAAAAAAAAAGAATATTGACACTTTGATAGCAATATTGTGTGTTCTCCCTGTCTCCGTCGCCTAAGCAAACGTGAAACGCATGATCCATGGGAACTATCATGTAAGATGCTGATAAGAACCATGCGCTTGGATTCAATGTGATCCAATCATGTTGTCAATACATTTTTTGTTTTATTTTCAATAAGTCGATCACTAGAATCGATACATTTATCGTATATACCAGTTGAATCGATATTAGTATTAGATTTAAGACCAGTGGGTGCGTATCTCAATGATAAGTGCATAATTTATATATTTTAAATATCATTTCCTTATACTTGTTTGCTAGATTTTGTGTGAATTACCGTATGTTAGTATTACTTTTCTAGTTTATGTGTTTTATTAGGTTACGTCTCTGAAACAAGCGAAATGGAGCTTTACAAGAGAAGAATTGCCAAAGACCCAGTATATCTCAGTCCATTCCAGGATATCTACCCTCCATCTTGTAGAGAATTTGATTACGAATCCAACGGCGAAAGAACGAGGTCATTCAGACTTCGTATGAGAAAGTTATGAGCGAAACGAATACTAAGGGCAAAAAGGTCATTTCAAGAGAGACTGTTATTGACAACCTGGAACACGTTAAGGGACAACTTGAATTCAAATATTGATAGAGCACCTGCTCATTCTACTCGGGGTTGTTCCCTTCTTCTTCATAATACGTACAGAGAATGCTGCCATTCAATGATGGTGGCTATGATGAGCTCGGGTCTGGTTTGATGCTCCGATGATCAAGTTTATGGTTCAAATAGAATCTAGCAGTGATAATGATAATAGAGACCGATTATGTGACTGAGAGAGGAGAACAGGGAAAGGCTTGCTGTTACGTGAGGTTGATGGGTCTGTGACATGGCTGTGATTGATCATGGCATCAGTGATGGATGATGGGAAGAACTGAAGAGTTAATGGAGGAACAGAGCTCAAGTGGAGATGGCTGTCAACGGTGATGAACCTGATGATGATGCTGTTGATGGAGATGTGGAGCTCGAGAGTGGCAGTGAGGTTGGAAGAGTTTGGTGATGGTCGCTGGTGGTTTCAAAAAGGAAAAGAAGATGTTGAGTTGTGATGTTGATCATCACGGTGAAGTGAAGTCGAGTTGAGAGATGCTGTTGGTATTGTTGAATGCTGATGGGGTTCACGAAGTGAGATGGTGTCATGGCTCGAGTTACTGGTGAGTCTGCTGGACATGTTGGTGGAGAGCCCAGCTGCATCAGTGATGGATGATGGATTAGAGACCAAGAAACGCAAAAGAGAAGTGTGCGGCTCAAGTTTGGATTCTTGCTACGAAATACAAGCTCAGCCGAAGTTAGGAAAGAATTCATCCGTGTTGTACATGGATTGGTAACAAGATTCTTAATTTGTTTCTAACTAAGAGAAGCGGATAGTGGTTCTATAAATAGAGACCCCTCACACACGGACAAGAGAGACAGAAGAGAATACACAGATGCCCGGACACAGATACTTTCGAGAGGGGCAGAGTACTTTTGACGCTGGGATTTAAGCTTTCGACGTAGAGAACTTCACGTACAGTCGATATCTTCAATGATTATCGGTTAGTTTATTTTTCTTAATTAATTTGTATGGCTTTTAAGAAAGCCATGTTGGGCTAATTCCCTTGTTAGGGCGAAAAGATGAACTTGTAGAGATGATTTTTATTTGTGTTTCGAAACTAGGGTTTTTAACTGTATGAACTAAATATTATTAATTTGTCTCTCTCTCAACGTTTTACCGTCTCGATGATTTTTCATGTTCTATGCCACGTATAGTTCATTGTTTGATTAGTAGAAGGACTCGTTGAAACCTCGTATTAAATCGTTTTATGAATAATCTTTGACTTTTTATGCCCCGTATACTTAGTACTTTCGAGATTCTGCCTTAGGTTGAGGACAAACAATTCTTTTCGAAAATTCTTTCTTTAGTGCTTAATTAAAAATCTTCCGTGTGTTAGTAGATAGATTTGATACTGTACATAAGTAAAATTGAGACCCTATGTGACGAACGCAATTAAACCCTAATCTACAACGGATTCCCGGTACCTTAACGTTTTCCTCTTATTTTTTTCAAACTTTATTAAATAATTTTATTTCATTAGTTAATTTAATTCTTTATAAAAATAAAAAACCTAAAAAAAATATTTTAATTAAAACTCCTCGTGGGAACGAACCGTATTTGCTTTTGTCTACATCTTTCGACATTGTGCGCTTGCGGTAAAACAAAGTCGGTTTTCCGACGCATCACTCAATCCATTAGGATTCATCCTGGCACTGACCTTCATACAGATATGGGAAACACCGTTCACCTTAGTCAACACGTGCAACCTTCATATTTTCCATGTCCATCTTCTAAATCTATTCATGTGATTGAACTTTGATAGATTCTGAGTATTGTGGTTGAACAACTATCTAAGTAGAGTTTTTTTATCTTATATATGAATTTTAGTACGCTGAGTGCAAACTCGTGTACAACAATTGGACTCATATAGGGTAATCATTCCCATAAACGAAGAATTGAGTATGCCAACTAAATAGTTTTTTTAGTTTTTACCCTCGTTCATAAGTAGCTAAAATTGGAGTAACGGTTTTGTGTGTATACCTCTTGTAAACCCTCACGAGACAAAACTCGTCCACTAGGGTCACCTAGGGGTTTAACGGCTTATTACATATGCTAAATGTAGTCGCGATTCCTGCGAAAGTGAGTTAGAACTTTATTTTCTAGATTAGATTTGCTCGAGGACTAGCAAATAGTAAGTTTGGGGGTACTTGATAGACACATTTTTGTGTCTAAATTGTGCTCGATTATCTATTTTGATAGTGTTCGATTTTGTACTATTTATGGTTGTTATGTCTTTGTAGGTATTTTCGAGAAATGAAGATTTGTGGAAAAATCGACTCAAAAAGTGATAAAGACACCCATGAAAAATTACTAAAGGCACTCACCAAATTAGTAAAGGCACCCATACAGTTGTTAAAGGAACCCTCCCTTTTGAATCCAAAACCGAAAAGGGCGGAAAATTAAGTTTACGTGAGAAAGTCACCTGGATTAGTTGGAAACCGTGTTTTAAGGGATTTTTAGGTGATTTTAAGTCACCAGAATCAAGATACAATCTATACTAGCTTGTACAGATGCAATCCAGAGAGTTTCACGTCGGAAAATGGGTGAAAATCCGTTTGAGAGACGGAAAAGGGAACACACTTTGATTCGGATTTACAATGATTTAGAGTTGATTTTGGATCTTTTTTTGAGTCCTTATCGGTTCACATGAGTTACTAGGGTTTATTAATCATGTATAAAGCAAAGAGAAGCAAATAAATTAGGGGGGAGAGCCACCGGAAAAAAAAACCAGGAAGAAAAATTTTTGCTGCTGCTGCGAAGAAGAAGACGCTGAAGAACATAAGACTGTCGCAGAACTGCCATTCTTTCTGTCGCTGTTTCAGTCGTATCTTCAGCTGCTAAGGCAGTTTTATTTCTATTGCGGTATCGGTCCGTTGTTCTTTCTTGTTTCCTTTTATTTCTTCTGTAACACTGAGATCACTTCATAGTAACGTTTATATACGTCTCAAAACTTCTGTGTTACTCCTTTTTCACCATTGTAAGCACCTTTTGAGCAATGAAAGTCTATTTTGAGTGTGTTTCCATTACAATGAGCTAATCACCATCACTGGGGTGACGGAGGAAGCCGTTCATCCAATAATTGTGGTATCTTCTATTTTAATTATATTTATTCTACAATTCTTTTATTATTAATTGCTTGAATTAAAATTGAAAAAATGGTTTTTCTCAAATAATTGTGTTTTCTTCTGATGGGTCATACTTGGTTTTTAAACTCTTAATATCTCATGCACTTGATTAACAATTATTCTTTCAAAAACCTATCTTTGGCATATTTAGATTAAATTGAATATAAGAATTGTTAGATGTTATCACTGAAGTATTGGTTAATGGTGGAATCTGAAGCCCTAGTTTTTCTTCATCCATTTTAAAATCAAATTGTTTTAATTCTCTTTATTTTCTATTATTAAAAATTAGGTATAGAAATTAAATCTTCACAAGTCCGAGAATCGAACCTATTTTACCACTATTCTAAAATCCCATCAATGATAAAGGGGGGGTCTGGATTTAAAGTTTATACAGGTATGATGAGGAAAGTCATTGGATGGTTGGGATTATGTGATGAGATATATAAAAAGTGGTCAGGATTTAAAGATACTTAAGGGTTGTGATTAATCAAAAACTGGGGTTTAGAACATAGTTAGACAAAATTTCACACGCCTAAGCCATATCAAAAGTCAGGGTATGGTTTACCATCCCTATCCACTTCCTTCAATCCCCATCAGTTTCTTCTTCGTAAGCTCATAAGCTCACCAACTCATAAACTCACACATCTAGAAATCTATGCTTAAAAAAAAATATCTAGAAATCTAAATAGATCAAAGAAGAACATGTATGAACTCATTTTTGTTTTTATTCTTCTTTGATTGATCAATTTTGGTTTTTATTTTTCGCTATCAAAAGGTAAGCCCCATATTTTTGATTCACAATTTTTTATATTTTTCAATAGCTATTGATTCACGGTGTAACTACATCATCCATCCCAAGAAGTTTAGGTATGTTGTATCGGTTTCCTCTCAATTAACATCATTGTATTTTATTTTATTGATTGATCAATTTTGGTTTTTATTTTTCGCTATCAAAAGGTAAGCCCCATATTTTTGATTCACAATTTTTTATATTTTTCAATAGTTATTGATTCACTAATGGTGTAACTACATCATCCATCCCAATAAGTTTAGGTACGTTGTATCGGTTTCCTCTCAATTAACATCATTGTATTTTATTTTATTTTATATTTGAGAAAGCTAAGATACGGAAACAAAGTGTATATTGTTTTAGGGTTTGTATCAAGTGGTGAGGAACTGTAGCCCTAATCTTTTCATCTTTCTGGATTGTAATGCTTATTTTTTATGCGATTTCGTTTTGACCTTTTTTTCTAATTCAGGTGTTTGGGTTTTCTATTTGTCTAATGGTGAATGCAATCTCAGCTTTGATCCATATTAAGGTAAATTTTTGTGCAATTTTTTTTGATGTGTTGTTCAATGTTTGGATTTTCTGGGTTTCTTAATGAAATTCTAATTCAATTATAACTGCATTTCGAATTGGCATGTGTTTGTAATGTTTGAGTGTAGCAAGTTTAACAGGGTTTTCTAATTTGCAGGATTGATTGATGAAATTGAGAAGCCCTAAAATTATCTTCAAATCAGGAATTTTATCTCTCTCTTAATAGGTAAACCCTTGTTTCCTATAAGGTATTATCTCTATTCTGATATTGGTTCCTCATAAAATTATTTTATACTTTTGGTGAAACTTTTTAAAATTATGGATTTGCAATATTACATTTGAGAGTATTGTAAAATTAAGGGATGTCGAAATATTGGCTGCATTAATAGTTGATATGGATTTGCAATAGGTAGTTCATATTGCAAATGATTTGCAGTATGGATATAAAGACTGCAAATACATCAAGCTTTATGAGGAAATCCATAATTAAATTAACCTAATTATGTCAATTGTCAACTTCCAATGGTGCAATGTCTCCCCCCATACTTACATGCATATATATCGTTGTGTGGTTTTTAGGCCATCTTTTTTTCTTGTTTTCCGGGAGGACTATCTATTGCTATTTCAGTTAATGCAAATATCAAAAGTGTGACAATCAATTAATATATTGAAAGTGCAATATCCTTGACTGTTTTTGGATCAAATGGAATTTATATTTTTGGTGTACTGTTGGTCGGTTGTCAGCCAAGCAAAATTATTTTAGAGTTCATATGGATTAGAATATAGCAGTACGAATAAGTTCATTCCTCAAGGAGATATGGGTTGTCAAGTTATTTTGATTACTTATGTAAACAGGGGGGTTTTGTTGTTCAGAGTAATTTAAACTAAGATTTAAACTGAAAGTGTTTAAGAAAATATTATAAGAGAAGACTGGTTAAGGAATTCACCGTCCATCATTACACATGCCATGCAATCAGACATCAATATCATCATTCACTCTCTCATGTTACCAATAACCCTAAAGTATCCCCAATCGCTAGTATATGAATTTTTTTCTACCAAATAACCTAATGCTTTATCGCTGAGAGATTCAATTTGAAGAAAGCTTTAGATTCTGTGGGATGGGTTACTCATAGGCAATACAAAAACAATCGTGGCATAGTCAACCTAGGCCAAGTTTTACTTGTGATTTCCTTCACGATTCGCACCGCTAGTGATCACAAATTATTACTAGGTATTATGGTTCTTGATAAGATTACCTAAGACTCCTAATTAGCTATAGAGAAGTTATTAAGATATTTAATTCACGACTCAAATATGCGAAATAACTAATCATATTATATAAACACAATCAAATAATTGTTATACATAGTAAAACTTGAACGATATACAAGAGAGTGAACAACGGAACTAATGCATTAATTGAATAACATGTTCATGACTTTAGGTTACATCCTTAATCAATAAGAAAGGTTTAGTTCATCATGGATTTCTCAAAATCCATGGAATATATATTAAAAAGAAAATAAAGCAAACCCTAGAAATCGTGATGTTCAATTGCAACTCCAAGCCCTAGCTTCTTGTTCTCCTTGTTGTTTTCAAGTCTAAAAGGTGTCTTCTTAATGTCTTGGGAGCCCCCTTATATAGTATCCACAAAATCTAGGGCTTAAAATCCTTCCGGGACCGTGTTTCCTCCTTTTAGAAGTCAAAAACACGTAATACGGACCCTATAGGTTTGACACAGTCGGCATGGTTGATTTCCATGAACCGTGTAAGACCAATATAACTCCAATGTTTTGTACCCAAACTTGCTCCAGTCGACATGGTCGATTCCCAATGAACCGTGCCGACTTCAGGGCTTAAAAATACAAGTTTTTGTATGAAAAAGTCCTCCAGTCGGCATAGTTGGGAACCGTCTGTTTTGTCCCGACTGAAATGATGTGACGACTTTTCTTGCTTCATCTGTTTTGTCCATAACTTCTTCGTCCGAACTCGGAATGACCTCATTCTTTTTGCGTTTACTTCGTATTCTTGTTATCTTAAAGATGGAATTAAGAACTATGAATTTGAATTAGTTGAATTTTTCTTTAACTCTTCTTTGCTTGTAGAACTTGACTTCCTTTCTTATTTCATGTTGTAAGGAACTCCTTTCTTCTTCTTTGGTTGAACATCCTTCAAAACTCCTAAGAAACTCAAAAGAAAACAAAATCAAAGCATAATAATATGAAAACCAATAAGAAAACAATGAATTAGAGCATCAAACTAATGAAAATGATGCACCTATCAAATTCCCCCACACTTTCCTTTTGCTAGTCCTGGAGAAAATTACATAACTAAACTAAACTAGAATACAACAACTCCCTTTCGTTGAGGATACGGTTACACTTATCATGTATAACAAGTCTTTAAACCCCTAGGTGTCCCTAGTGGACGAGTTATAGTCTTGTGGGGGGTTTAAAGGAGGTATACCCACAAAACCTATTCCAGCTTTAAAGTCACTAGCATCCAAAGAGATATGAGGACATAAAGTTTCTGCACACTAATAATAAGAAGTTACAAATAACAAAGAACATTATTCTCATGCTTAACTCTTGAGTTAGGAGAAAACCACCATATGAAAGAATCCAGCCTCGAGAGGGATCAAATAAGCATTCTGCCTCGACTTCTACCTCACTAATAGGGTTTTATGAAATTGACACTCAGAAGGCGCACTTTATGGTTCACATGTGCGCAGGAAGGAGTGAAGATAGAAATCTTGCACACTCTGAATGGTAGGAAGGAAAAGGAACCTTCAGAATTATATGAAGATGTTATCCCATAGAACGTGGGACGAAAAAGAACCCTTGTTTTTTTTATTTTTTCTTACTGATCTCGACGAAAGGAAATTAACCACTATGCAAGGATGGGAACGTTTACTTACCTTTTACACCTGATTCACAATCAACACCACTCTCACAGCATCCAATAGAAACGTCTTCAGTCTTCGGCCTTCAACTGTTGATGATGAACTCTTGAAATTCATAGAACCTTGACAATTGTAATTGTTTTCCTCAAATTCTTGTTGCTTGAAACTTCTTTATAGATTTCTTCTTCCCCACGGCCTTATTGAATGAATACAAAAAGAAATATACACTAAAATGATAATCATTATTCTTATTCTCAATTTTCTTTTTCGTTTTTTTTTTTTTTTATATAACGGAAACTCAAAATAAAATATAAACTGCAATTAAGATAAATAATAAAACTATTATGACCGTGGGATAAGGACTTTACCACTTGATTCTTCCCAATTGTATTGTCTCGATATCATGAACTTCACTAACTCTCATATTTTCACTTTGTTAACCTGCATATTATGAGAACTTTGTTAACTTCTATAGTTGTACAATTATGTGGGTACTTTTTCGATCAGCTTTGTGGATTAGTGTCATTGAGGATGCTATACTGGGTTTCAGATAAGAGAGTCAGCTTCTTCTTCTTTTCCTTGCTAGGAAAAGATAGACATTTAGAACCCACCAAGTTGAACAATAATAAACTTAGCCTATGCGTAAAAACAAAATTGATAAAATAAAGGGATGAGGTATTTAGAACTGAATGATGGTTTTCAGGTTTTTTTTATTATCCCTTTTTCACATGTAGTTAATTAAAGGATTTTCAATTCTTTCTAATAAAAAGTTAACCTCTAAAAAAGTTCAGAGGTGAAGCATAATAACCCCTTTTTCGGGTTTATGTTTTAAGGGCTTAGAAGCAGAAACTACTTTATCTCTTGATGGTGTCGTCATTATTGGAAGAGTCAAAGAAACTGGTATTTGTTTGGTTAATTGTTGTCATTTTAAAAGATGTTATCTAAATTTTATGTTTAATTGTTGGTTTTTTTTTATTTTTCAGGCTTGAGACTTCTTTGATGGGAAGAACAGGGGGTCAAAAGGTTTTTCAAGATCGACAAAGAGATGGCTTTCATGAGATACGGGTTATTTATTGTCAATTACAGAGGTCATAAACTTATGTTGTGGTAAAATAAAAGATTACTTAATGTATTAGATTGATTAGGTGTGTTCGCTGATCCGTGTATGAACATTAATTGGCATTTCAATCTTATGCAAGTGATTACTGAAAGTCGTTTCTACATTTAAAAAAATTGGTGGTATATAAAGAATGTTATTTACGGTGTTACACTTTGTTTTGGACATTAGTCGTTTTATAGCTTATACCAACTACTTTTAGGTTTATACATCCATCAAAATATTATACATAGACTATAAAACAGTTTCATCTAACATCAACCAGTAACGGTTTCCATTGGTATTCATCCAACATTCCACTTATTATGTACAAACAGTGATATTGTTGAACCCATACATAAATTGAAACAAGTGATTAGTCAGCTACTTAACTAGCTTTTTTTTCCGGCAGGATCATCAAATGGTATCAGCGCTGAGACTGCGCATACTTGAAATTCTTGGAGTTCAAGTAGCCATTGCAATGAAATACAGCTGCATGTACGACTGTAAACGAAATAATAGAAATGGAAATAAATTCCACTAAAATATACTGTCTTGGAGTTAGATCTTAGTTTTATGGCATCAATGAGAAAATATTTTGCATAATTCAAGCCCTTGGATCTTCCAATGAACATTCTTATGTAAGACTCATAAGAATCTGATATGTTATCCCTATTCTTCAGCAACTTCAGCTTTAGATTTGCAAAAGGTGAAGCTTATGCGGGCATGTGTTGATTACTTTTTTTTCTTTCTAAATAAGTGATGATGTGATATTTACTGGCAGTAACAATGCAGGCTCCTCTGTTACGTTCTAATATTGATCCTGTCTTCTTTCGCCTTCTGGCATGACTCTCCCATCGGGATTATGTCATTGGCAATGATGTGTGGTGGGGATGGTAATAATCACCTTTCGCCTTCTTCAATAACTTTGCATGCCGTTTTTCCAAGTAACCACCAACTAATGTTATCTTTCTAACAGGAGTTGCCGATATAATTGGGAGAAGATATGGAAAACAAATGTTACCATATAATCAACAGAAGAGTTGGGCTGGGATCATATCCAAGTTTATATTTGTTTTCTTAATTTCCATTGGGTACGTTAATAGCAATCTTTGAACTTGGATAACCAGTAGTACAAAATTTAGAAAACTGAAGTTGACAAATGTTGTATATAGGTTTCCACATTAATAACTTTCTAATTTGAAATGATTTTGAATTCCTTTTAGGATACTCAACTACTTTACTACTCTGGGATACTCCGAGTTGGATTGGTCATCTACGGTGGGAATAGTCGCTTTAATATCTTTGGTGGCAACAATAGTGGAATCCCTTCCAACTACAGAGGTACTTGATGAAAATTTGTCTGTTCCATTATCAACCATGTTAGTAGCAGTTTTTATGTTTGGTTAACATCCTTTTTCATAAGGCAGTCACAGTATCTGTAAATATATAGCTTCAATTTCAAACAAATTATGTAGGTGTGCTGTAAATATAGATATTATTCGACTTTAAGGAAATTGTTCATAGAGATTGATACCAGGGAGGCAATGTTATGCACTGTCTTTTTCTCTGAATCACTATAATGCAGAAACTTATAATATTTATATCTTATTTTCTTGCAGGTGCTTATCACCTTAAGAATCAATGGAAAGTTTCCTATGAAGAGATGGCAAAGCTTATAGAGAAAGCGCAGAATACTAAATCAGCATATGAAAAATGTTTGGAGTATTTAAAACGTTATTTAGCGAAGAATGATCGAATACCTGGATCAACCACAGGATAATGCCATGCTTAGACACAGAAGTTGGCCTTGCATCTATGCTTAATGTACTCGATTATAATTTTGTCCTATTCAGAGGAACAACATGAAAGCATTGTTGAGGATATTGATAACATGGTCCACTTTTATGTTAAGAAGTTAAGTTGAACAACATGAAAGCATTGTTGAGAATATTTTCTCTATCATTAACTGATAGGTAAAGGTCCTCTCCCAAGACACCCACTTCCATATTAAGCCAATTCAATTTGTAGTCTAGATGGCAACTGGACGGTACGTTGATCTCTTTGGTTGGCACTACAACTATATGGAAAGAAACTATGATTTTTTTGGAACTAAGAAATTGTGAGATTTTATTGTACGGTGATGTTGCTAAGAAGCAAATATGGATACCTCAAAGTCCACTAGAAAAACCCTGGAATTGCTATTTTTAACAATTACCCAAACTTTGTGCCATTACAATTTGTATTTATAGACTTTTTCAATTACAAATCAGTTGTGGTCACTACATTCTGCTGCTCTTCTTAAATGGTGCTCTACAAATATAAGTATTTTCTTAAGTAGAGACACAGTATTCTATATTAAGCATATGCGCATCAATATGCACACGTATATATTCTTGTTGCTTATCAAAAGGAAAATTTACAACTTTAGCCCTTGTCAAAACTCACCATCTACACTTTTTATTTTGTAATTCTTTTTAATTTTATGTTATTTTATTTTTTAGGTTTAGTTTTATTTTTAAATTTTTATTCTTTTGTTATATTTTACGTCTTTGGGTATTTGTTTATTATCTACAGGTTTTGGATCAAAAAGAAATTTGAACCAAAGACTTTGGTGATTAATTAAAGATTTGGATTCAAAGACAAAGCGAAAAGAACAAAAAATAAGATAAAGATTTTATTTTTATTTGTACTTTATTTTTTATTTTTTATTTCTTTTTGTTTTAGGGTGAAAACAAATGTATAACAAAATGGTACTTTCAGGTAGGTTCGAGAGATCAAGCTTGAACAGGACGAGCCTAAACCAAGAAATGGCCATTCACGTCCATCTTCAATTACATAAATGAAAAGGATATGGGTAGGTCTTAGGGGAGGGAATCAAAGAAGGTTGAGAAATACCAAGGTGATAGTATATGAAGAAGAAAATGGATTCTCAGAGAAGAATCACTAATTTTGTAGGTTTTGTTTCTCCAGAATGAATATCTTGTTTGTCTCTTTCTTGTTTCGAATAAATGAGAATCATCTATTTATAGTTCAGAGGAGACACACTAATTTCTCGTAAGTCGTGGAAGTTGGGGAGAGGTGTAGAAGTGACCATTATGGAGATTGTAGTGGGGTGGTTCCTGGAAAACAGGGAAGACTTTCCTGACCACTACTCCTCATCCTCTCAACTGCTCTGTAACCTCCCACTACTTGTTACCCTCTTGTTCGTGGAGGTGGTAACACCACCCACGATGCCGTAGACCGCCAGACCAATACTCCAATGATAATCCCCCCATCTTGTATTTGATATCTCGTGGAAATAGTGGAGTTATAAGCCATTATGGTTTTGATTAAGTCAAGTTAAGTCAAATGACTTGCTAAGTCAGTGAAACAAGTTGTGTGACTCATTGGATTAATAGCCAGACTGATTAGTGTCGGTTCTGGGAAGTTCAATGACTCACTGGGATGCATTAGGCATGGCTTGGGACGTGCTAGCCTTGGAGACGTGTTGGCTTGGAGGCGTATTAGCCTTGGAGGTCCATGGGAGAAGCTAAGGACGCGCTAGCCTTAGAGGAACATTGGCATTTGGCTGGGGATGCATAGTATCCAAGGACACTGAGGGTTTGGAGCTTGGTTTGTTAGCACTTCTTAGGCGCTAGGGTTTGAAGCCAGGAAAGTTAGCACTTTTAGCGCTATTGTGGCTAATTGGTGCCAATGCGGAGCTAAGCCGAATAATTGTTGCTAACTTGGCGCTAACATGAGAAAAGTCTAGGGTTAGCCTAGCTTAGAGGTTTAAAGTATCTTTTATGGGGTTGCTTCTCAGTTGTGGCGCATCTAAGAGGAGTAGCACCTTATTTATGGCTTATATTTAAGCAAGGTGCTAAAGTAGCATAGTTGTGCTCAGAAGAGCAATTTGAGGGGCAGTCGTTGCGAATGAAGCGTTAAACTATAATGTATTTTAGGGTTTAAGCATTTTCTACTCTCGAGTTTAATGGATGTTGCTAGAACATCGATGCACATTCGAGGAAAGTTCAAGGAATTCAGCTGCAGAATTTTTGCGACTTGAGACTAGATCGATATGGCATGAATATTATAAGCATTGATGAGGCTACAAGGACAATTTAAGATGTTTAGAAAGAACCTGCACTCTTAGTTCGCTTGCGGAATATAAGTAGAGACACAATATTCTATATTAAGCATATACGCATGAATATGCACATGTATATATTCTTGTTGCTTATCAAAAGGTAATTTTACAACTTTATCCCTTGTCAAAACTCACCATCTACACTTTTTATTTTTTAATTCTTTTAATTTTTATGTTATTTTTGGACAATTTGGACTTTATTTTTGGACACTGGACTTTATCATTATTTTTAAACCCTAGAGAAAGGTAGTATTAAATATAAACTGCATAGAGAAGGACGATAATTATGATATTGTCTCGTCCCCTTGGTTTCGTACACTGACACAGGAGTCAGTGGCCCGAGTCGACTTCAACGGTTCATCGCCCATCTGGAACGGGAGGTAAAACTCGATCAACCCACAAATCTCCTACTAGTGGGTTTACTGTATTCCTTTTCTTGCATATATACTAAGGACCTGAATACAGACTAACTGGCCATACAAGATAAGAGTTCATATTTCATCACCGTATCCTTCTTGCCCGCTTTAGGAACACGTTACCAAACGCGAACCTAAACCTAAAATTTGACTAGAAAGAGACTGATAGGGTAACTCAAGGATTATATTGGTTACTTTTTTAGCTCAACTCAAGGATCAGGAAGGTTAATTTAAGTTGATTCATGTCACCTTGTAACCCAAGGAAACGTTTTCCAAAGAGGTAGGGTTGTCCAAGCTCCGTAGAGCTTATCTTACCTCTCTTGATTAACTTACTTTATTCGGATCGGTCTAAGATATTTGCTAAAACTTTAACTAGTTGCCTTTTGGAAGAATAGAATTTGTCTAGAAACAATCTAAGTGGAGCCATCATGCTTTTTGTTTGCTAGATTCAATAAGATTGATTTGGTCGAGTCAACCTTGTTTGTGCTTGTTTATAATTCCCTTCCAGTAGGATGTCGAACTAGTATTATGATAACCAATACAATGAATATTCGAATGATTTTCAAAATAGATAGTACCCATAATATGACCATAGTGTGGATAGTATTTAGAACCACACCCAACCTTTTGAAGGTTATGTCTCATATCGTGGTGGTCCCAGTTACTATTCGTACGCGCACCAGTCATATGAACGGGAAAATGAGAAAAATTCGAGTTTTTCGTCTTTGGAAGATACCCTCAAGCAGTTGCAATCTAGGACTCTTTATGATCCAAGTGTATCTCTAGAAGAATCCCTCAAGCAGTTAACTGAGATGACACATAGGTTTGACTTAAATATGAAGAAAATTTTTGCAACGATGAGTATTGCTCAAAATGATCTTAATTGCCAATATAGTGCTACCCTTGATAATTATTCACCTAGTCAAGAGGACGAGGTTAGAATTGGTAACACTAAAAATTTAGATGAGGTTCGTCCATATTCATATTTTTATGATGATGATTATAGTGTTGAAGAAGAAATTTGTAGTCATAATGACGAGGAAATTGTCACTCCAATTGCGCTTCATGATGATATTGTTATTTTTGGTTCAAATCCTAATAATTTTAGTGATTATTCACCTATTCAAAAGGAAGAGAATTTGACTACAAATACCATTGTTTTAGACGACGTAGTATTTCCTTGTTTTGAAGCTGATGTTTTAGAGGAACGGGTTTATCCTGAGAATACATTTTTGGAGTCCAGCGATTTAGAAACAATAGTTTTATATAAAGAAGATAGACTCATATAAATTTTAAATATAAGTGAGGAAGCACCACCTAATTATAACTTTGAAGAAGCAATTGACCATTTTCAGGAATCTGACGATCTAGAAATTAGGGAAATTCTGACTAGTCTATCTGGGGACATTAGAAATTCTAAGTTTGGGGGTGATTATCGTTCTCCCTGTGCTTTACCTTTGACTCTTAGAGAGATGCCTCACTTGGGACTTGACATATGTGCCTCAACCATTTTACAAGAGTATCTTCATACACGTTTTCCCGAACCTAATCATGTCATAAAACAAGTTCAGTTGTTAAAGACCCATCCTCTGGTTGATATGGTCTACCCAGGCGATAATACTAAGATTGAATTTGTTTTCTCACCAAAAAAAATTCTTCCAATTGTGAGAACGTTTGAATTTCAAATGTGTCAGTTTTTAAGTTTTGATACTAAGCCTAATTACTTTATGAGATTATAATCGACACATTTGCTTAGTTGAGTTTTTCCACACTCTACAACTTGATCCTTCTGATCTAGCCTATGAGGAAATCCAGCCCATGAAAATATTTTATCTAAACCGTTTTATAGAACCTGAACCTGAACCAAACTAAATGTAGTTGTCTTAAACAAAAAATTAGATAAGGGTGTGCCCATTTTGTTCATTTTCTTGTCTTGGTGCAGTTTTCTTTTATTTGTGATAGCATTATTTGATTCAGATGACCCACAGTTGTTCCGGCTTTTACTATATGATTTTATGAGGTGACTAGTCATTTATTAGTTTGGATGAAGACTTTAAACTTAGCACTTGATGTTAGGTAACCCATGCTCATGCGACTCGGTAATATCCTTCCTTAACTCATTTTCTTCAAGTGGTAATAATTTCTCTTTGTTCATGCTTTTAATCATTTATCTTTAAAACATTGAGGAAAATGTTAGATTTAAGTTTTGGGGTAAGGGAGAAACTTTTAGTCGAGAAATTTTAGTAAAATATTAAACTCCAAAGTCTAGAAACTTGTGAACAATTCAGAATGACACTAACCATTCTAGGTAGATGGAACATATCCCTTGTCTATAGAATTAGCGTGCCCAGCTAAATGGTCTATTCATAAATGGACGCCTATCTCAGGTGTTAGAAATAACATGATAGTTGTCACCATATCTCGGAGCCTATCTCGACCATATCACCTTCTGTTTTTATTTTTACAATTTTTTGTGTTTCTCTAAGTGCTTTGGTGGGGCACTAGTATCGCCTTCTTATCACTGTCAGGATGAAGTAGAGTGTTTGAGATCAAGCCTCATTATTGCATTTTATTAAGGCCATTATTCATACCAACAATTACAAAAAAAAACAAAAAAAAATAAATAAATAATTGTTTTATTTTCAATAAATCCACCACTGGACCCTTATATATACCAGTTGAGTCGATATTAATATAAGGATTAAGACCAGTGGGAGCATATCTCAATCAATTAGGATTCATCCTGGCACTGACATTTAGCAAGATATCAGAAACACCATTCACCTTAGTCAATATGTGCAAACTTCATCATCTCCATATCCATCTTATAAATCTATTCTTGTGATTGAACTTTGATAGATTCTGAGTATCGTGGTTGAACGACCGTCTAAGTGTAGTTTTGAATTCTTGTATGAATTTCAGTATGCTGAGTGCAAACTCGTGTATAACAATTGGATCTATGTAGGGTAATGATTCCCATAGCCAAAGAATTTAGTATGCCAACTAAATAGCTTGTTTAGTGTCTACCCTCAATCGTTCACAAGTAAATAAAAATAGGAGTAAAGGTTTTATAGCTATACCTCTTGTAGACCCTCACAAGACAACACTCGTCTTCTAGGGTCACCTAGGAGTTTAAAGGCTAGTTGCACGTGCTAAGTGTAGTCGTAATTCCCACGAAAGTGAGTTAGATTTTATTTTCTAGATTAGATTTGCTCAAGGACTAGCAAATAATAAGTTTGGGGGTATTAGATAGACACATCTTTGTGTATGATTTGTCCTCAATTATCTATATTGTTAATGCTCATTTGGTACTTATTGTGTTATTTTATGTGTTTGTAGGTATATTTTAAAAATAAACATTTGTGGAAAATTGGATAAAAATATATTAAAGGTACCCCGGGAAAATTACTAAAGGCACCCAAGGAAATTGTTAAAGGCACCCATCAGTTTGATAAGGGCACCCATTCTTCTTTGTTTGAAAAAGAGAAAATGGTGGGAAGAAATTCTCTTACGCGTGAAGATCCTGATTTATTTGAAAGCGTATTTTATGGGATTTTAAAAGAAGACTTTGATATACATTTGAAGACACATACAAAACACGTCAAACAGAGTAATTCTCTCCGTAAAAAATGGACGAAACTCACTGAATAGTCGGAATCATATTCAAAATTATTTTTGGATATTACGAGTTACAATGGGATTTGGATAGAAGTGAGAGTCCTGATCGACTTAGGAGAATATATGAGGTTTCCTAAATCCTATATAAGCAACACAGATTGAGAAAAAAAAGTGGGAGATGCAGGAAAAGTCAGGAAAAAAAATCATTTCTGCTCGTGGAAGAAGAAGAAGAAGAAGACAGAAAACTACAGAGAAGAATAGTCGCAGAAATTGTGGGTTATTCTTTCTTCTCCTTTGCTGCGCTTAAGAACAATCGTTTATGACTGTTTTCTTATTCAATTCTTTTAGCAACACAGAACAACTTCAAAACCATGACAAGCTTCTCTCTGCAACGTTTATAATCGTCTAAGTTTTGTTGTGTTACAATATTTTGGTGTTTTTCTTCTTTTCAAGCACTTTTGAGATATGTTTCTATCTTTTATGAGTGTTTTGAGCATGATGAGCAAAACCCAATCACAAGGATAATGGAGGAAGCCATATTTCATGAATGAATGGATGTAACTATTTTTTATTATGTATGACTTTTGCATTGGTTTTAAATTGATTTATGATTTTTTCTAATTAGTTGTGATTATGTTTGATGGTGTATGCTGGGACTTAACAGATTTTGATGAGACATGCTTACAATTTACGGTTAATATTTTAGAAATCTACATTTGGCAAAACAACAGAATCAATAAAAGAGCTATAATTGTTAAGAATCATTGTAGAAATCACTCAGAAGTGATTTTGGTGGAATCCTGAGTCCCAGTTTCTCCCAATATTGTTAAAATCTTTTACTTATTTTCTAGTTTAATTCAGAATTAGGTCTAAAACGAATCTTCACAAGTCTTAGTGAATGAACTATTTTTACCACTATCCTAAAATGATCAGATGTCCTAAACGGTAATGTAAAATCCGATTGTCCAACTGGCTTCTAGTGTGAAGAGATTTACTGTTGGGATTGAACAAATAGATCCCATGAGAATAAATTCATTCACCAATCGTCTTTCGCTCCTGAAAGATGACCGAATTAGGAGAGAATATAACATTACAATTTAATGTATTTGTAATCTTTCTAACAGTAAGAGTTGGACAGGAAAAGATGGAACTACCAACATCATCTTATAACCATTCCTCATATTTTGATTCTTCTTTAGAATAAGGACAAATTGGTTTCCCATTGATAAAACCTAATTTTTCTTGCCACCAAGAGACAAGGTCACACTGCGTGACCAAGGAACATAATTTTTGTACCATTCAATAAAACATCAATCAATCTCAAACTATGGTTGCTTTCAGTTCCTAACATGTTAATATTGGATAGAGATGATTGAGATCATCAAAATAAAAAAAAATAAGAGGAAGGATCTCAAAACAGAAACCTGCTCTGATTTACCATAAAACGGATAACAAACATAAAGGATAATAAACTCACAAGATATAAGGTTTAGTTGTTCACCTTGAAGCCTACATCCAATGAAATAAGAGAAAAGATTATTATTTCTTGTTCTTACAAAAGAAGTTACAGAAGTTTTATATTGGATGCAGATAGTTCTTTCCAAATGAACACATCTAAGTAATGCAAGAATCAAATCTTACTACTATAATTAGGCAATACATAATCAACACATAAAGGAAAGAGGATTAATGGTAAGGATCCTCTAATATCTCCTTCTCCACCAACAATTTTTGTTAAATTATAGTAACAAGGGATGGGTTTTGAAGTAAATTTAAAGCCGAGAAGAATAAAGGGACTTTGTTGGTGAACGTGGGATTTGTGGCTAGAAAAGGAATAAGTAGAAAATGGGTTTTAGCTTGAGTTTGCTATTGGGTTTGGTTCCACTGTTTAGTGAATTGAAACCCAGAAGTCAGGGAATAATTACAGCTGCTGCCAGCGAATTGTAATGGACAAAAAAAAGGTAGTAAGGGTATAAGAAGAGGTTCCTTGAAGAAGAGAAAATGGGAGAAGCAGAATCAGAGAACAGTTTTCTCTGATGGTTTTGATATGAGGATAAATGAGATAATGGAAGATTATTGCATTTGTGTTTATTTATAAGAAGAGTGAGAAGAACTGATTGGTTCCAGTCGAGAGTGGGAAGACAACAAGAAGAGTTTGTAGTTGCAGTTGAAGAATGGTGATGTTGAATGAATAAGAAAGCTGGGATGAATGAATGGTTTTTGTGGTATATTGAATGGCTTGTGAAATGGGTTTGTATTGAATTATGATTCAAACTTGAAGGGAAGATAATTTGAGTCTATAAAACACAACAAAATACTCATCTTTTACACTACCGGAGAACCCACACATTACGAAATTGCCTAAATTAAGAGCAGTTGTTCGAGTCCGTGAAGGTAACTTCCATGGTTGATTGTTGTTGATTCATGAGTATGTACCAAGTATTAGAAGATGTGGTGACTAGATGGATGAATTGTAACCGTAGTCTAGACTCAAACCTATCTCCTCCTAAAACAAAAATATCAGAAATCGAAATAAGAATCAAGCACCACAAATCAGCAGATATACTCACTTGAGGAATAAGAAGAAGATCCTTGACTATCATTAGTCGAGTGAGAATTTATTTTGTATAATATTAGACTTAGATGAAGCAGGAAAGACAAACTGAAGAAAAATAAATAACATGGTGTTTTAGGGTGAAAAACAAATGTACGGAGGATAATACTTTTTGTAGGTTCGAGAGATCAAAATCGTATAAGACGAGCATATACCAAGAAATTGTTGTTCACGTTTTGCTTCAGTCATAAAGGTGGAAATGATGGATTGATCTTAGGGGAGGTAAACAAAAAAGGTTGATACATCACTGTGTAATAAAAATCATAGTGTAAGGCTATTGAACTATAGTGAAGAATGGATTTATGACTATAAATCTGATTATTCCTGGGATAGATCTCCTTGTCTCTTGAATAGATGAAGCATGTATTTATATTCTTGTAGTGAACCCAATGATTTCTCGTACTTTATGGAATAAATAGAGAAATGATGATCATGGAGATTATAGTGGAATCATGTTTGTTATATCAGAAAGACTATATAACCACTACTCCCTCATCCTCTCAACTGTTCCTAATTGTCAAACTATTTATTACCTTCTCGTAGTGGATATGTTTCCACATCGCACGTTGTTGTAAACCTCCAGACCAACCCCAATGAGAATCCCCCATGTGACATATTTGATGTCACGTAGAAAAATAGTGAAGTCATAGGCTATTACTATTTTGATTAAGTGAGGACAATAACCTGATAAGTTAGTGAGACAAGTTTCTCATTTCACTAAGTGTTTAAGTAGACTGACCAATGTCAAGTATAGTGAAAATAGTAAGTCTAATAATCGTGTGCAAGCTTGAAAGTTTTGAGGCTTGTAAGTAGCACAAACTGGAAGTATTTGAAGACAAGGTTATGCAAAAGTTCTCAAGGACTGAGTCGTGTTCTCGAGAACTAGGCTAGCACCATGATGGGTGTGGCGCTAGCACTAGGCTAAATAAGACACTGAACTGAACTAGTACCATAAATATCATTTCATGGAGGTCTTTTCTCTCTTGTCTCCATAAATAAGACACTTAACTACCAAATTTAAGGAGGCCAAGTTGAGGAAATCTGAAAAGGTAGGTCTTTTCATTTGGTCGGTTTCTCATTCAACAAAATGCAAGTCTATCTTCTGTTTTATTTTGTATTTGATTTATCATTTACATTTAAGATGTGTTGTTTAGTATTTGCATAAATTATTGTCAAAATAACTTTATCATTTTTAGTGGTTGGCTTTATGCTTATCACAACATGGTGAAATTATTGTAGGTGATGGTTATGATAACCTCCTGCAAATCCTTTAAACTTTGATAATAAAAGGATCAGCTGCGATTTGAGCTCAATTGCTTCGTCCGGAATAATGTACTGTCGTTGTTCGTCCAAAGAGGATTTGGGAAACCTGGAACAAATTTTATTTTAATTGAACTTAAATATATTTTTTTTGAAGGGTGAAACTTTATTGGATGAAATTAGTGTTTACATCCTAGGGTAGGTGCATTCTTGTTGGTATGCTGTTACAGTACTTTCTAGAAAGGTAGGACAAACATATTCCCATATTTTACATTCAATGATCTGTTGTTGCAGGTTTTTGGTTGTGTAGCTCACAAGCCCATCCGCAGCCTGATTCGTTTCTCGATAGATGTGCTGAACTTTAATAATAGGTATTCGTCTGATGCTCTGATAGATGTTATATACCATGTGAGAGAGGTACCAATATGTGTTAGGGAAATTCTAGTGGAATTGGAAAATTGGCCAAAACACCAATTACGCATTTGCAATGGGATAGGGAAATGTATAAAATGGATTGGCAAACCTTCAAATTTGAGGGTTTTCCGTACGCGTCTCAGGTTGATTCGATCAACTCAACCTGAGCCGCTCGGCCCAGGCTAGGAAAACCTCGTCTCAAGTTAAGACGAGCGTCGACTCATGTTGAGTCGATCGGCCTACGTTGAGTCGATCAATGACTATTATTTCACTCCCTATAAATTTAAACAATTTCAACTCCAAAATCACACTTTCTCAACTCAAAAAATCTTATTCCTTCACTTTAATCTTAATCTTTCCATGTCAACCTCTGTTCAAAAAAATTTTTAAAAAAATGGCAAAAATTAAAACCCAACTTGATATTTCAGAAATCATACTCGAAGATGTTATTATTAAGATATGTGATAGTTATAAGAAAATAGAGAATGTCAAAGAGGTCTTCAAGTTTTACATGTTAACCAAGTCAAATCTGCAGTTGTAGAGAAAAGAAGAGATTAAGGCAAAAAAAATTGAAAGAAGAAGATTTTTGAAAGTTTCCCTTAGTACTGCTCATAAAAACTAGGGAAAATCTTCTTAAGAGCCCATCGAACGGAAGATACGTCAAATGAAGATAAACAGGAGACCTAAGATTGTCTAATATTCTTATTGAATTGTTTATTTAATATAAATTTTTACTGCCTAGTTTATATCTTGTAAAACAGTGTAATATATATTAAATTAATGTAATTAAGATTAATATTTTAATATAATTTAAGTTAATTCAATTGCATTATTAAGCTTGTTTATTCCTTTTAAAATCAAACTACATTTATTAAAATTATAAATTGAGTTAAAAGAGGTTATTGTTCAAATCAAAGTACATTTAATTAAAGTTCTTGTTAAAATCATAAACAGTCGCTGGATAAAACCTAGATGAAAGGTTATGATCGAAAGTTTAAATTATATATAGTCGTTATCATATCAAACCGAGACGATCTGCCTAGGTTGGGCCGACAACGACTAGTTCCATACAACATCTATATAATAGTTCTATAAATTAAACTATTTTCACTTCCAAAATCACACCTTCTACAACCATATGGCTCAACCGTATATTAATCCGGCAGAGTTTACCATAGATAAAGATCTATCTCTAGGCAGAAAATTTGTTGAATATTATCCGACAAGTTGTGCAGATCGACAACAAAATGGTTTAGTGAGTATGAGTTACTGGAGAAGAATTTACGAAAACTTCTGCACTGACACTGGTAACCCGAATAACCGCAATATAATTGGGTTGTTTTTTCGATATCAAACTATAAGAAAACAAGTTGAAGAATTTATAGTTTTAGCCCGGATTGTCAATAGATATCGAGTAAGGGGTGAAACCAATGCTGAAGTTTTATTGCGAGCTCGAGTAGAATAGCGAAGATGGAAAAGGGCAACTTTTTCTTATGAAGCTTATTACGCAATCCTGAAGGATTTTTTAATTACACGTGGGATGTTAAAAAGTAGACATACTACTCCACAAAAGACGTTGTTATAAATTTTAATTGAATGTGAAATAAAATTACTAGTTTCTTTCTATTGATTAGTTTTAATTACATAAACTTAATTTCTATTTCAATTACAAATCTTAAATAAAACATAACTACTAATTCCCAGGCCAGCTCCTATCATACATGCCCCGTTCCATGATACTCCCAAATCCTTGAATTTATTTTGTACATTGAGATCTACCATCAGGTCCACTGAATGAAAATTGATCAACTAGAGAACCACCAAAATCTATTGTTCTTCTGTAATCTTGATAAGTTTGAGGATCTGGTTGACTGGCTCGACGGGATACAGATTGTTGCACTTCTGCTGGCACTAGATGATATGGAGATACTTGTGATTCTAGAACTCTTTCCTGGGAATTTGGTGTTCCATAAAGTTGATAAAGATCGGGACTGATGCTCACGGACTCCTTCAATGCCCCCAAGTTCTGGTAATACAGACATCTAATTTTCCGATATCTTAACTCCATTGATTCAATAGTTCTACCAATTGATCAATACTGGCTGATGTGCATATATAAGAATTAGTACGGTCCTTACTTTAAAAGACAATTGGAATTGTAAGATGCTCTCCTTGGAGATTATCTGTTTCTATCTCCCAACTCAAATATGGCAAATCTGTCTCAATCGATTAGACATGGCAGTTTTGAATAAAAAATTAGAGAATCATAATATGGATTGTAAAAGAATTTTTTGCGGAAAAAATATATAGAGAAAATTAATTTTTGTGTGAGTAGAGAAGTTTAATGAGTGTTGTATTTACAGGGGTTGGGAAATTATAATCGTTTTAAAGGAGTTGGAATCTGATCGTTGTCGAGCCAACCTGGGACGAGCGACCCAAGTTGGGTCGATCGTTTCAGTTTCATCCGCTTTGCCAATTTTCCACGACCAAAAAATGGATTTGCCTATCCACTTAGATTGGCAAATGGCATAATATTCCTATACCCACTGGAGTTGCTCTTACATTTGTTGTTGATGATATACACCGGTGATCGTGAATATGCTTCCAAACAAACCATTCTCCATTTTAATGAGTTAACAAAACCTTTATTTATATTAGTTTAATTTTATATTAGATATAAAATGCACGAAAAAAAAAGCACTTTATTACCATCATTTTCTTAAAATCTCAAATAACTTTTCAAGAACATAAAGCACAACGTAGTTATAAAGAGCGGCTGAGATTTCGTTTAGGAAAATACAAAGAGCAGCTGGGATGGGTTCTTAGGGGGTATAAAGAGTGGTGAGGATTATAGGATCCGTTTTTAGGAGCTGATAAAGGGGGGGTCTGGATTTAAAGTTTATATAGGTATGATGAGGAAAGTCATTGGATGGTTGGGATTCCGTGATGAGATATATAAAGAGTGGTCAGGATTAAAAGATACTTAAGGGTTATGATTAATCAAAAGCTTGGGTTTAGATCACAGTTAGACAAAATTTCACACGCCTAGGCCATATGAAAAATCAGGGTATGGTTTACCATCCCTATCCACTTCCTTCGATCCCCATCCGTTTCTTCTTCGTAAGATCGTAAGCTCACCAACTTATAAACTCACACATCTAGAAATTTATGCTTAAAAAAAATAATCTATAAATCTAAACAAATCTAAGAAGAACATGTATGAACTCATTTTGGTTTTTATTCTTCTTTGATTGATCAATTTTGGTTTTTATTTTTCGCTATCAAAAGTTAAGCCCCATATTTTTGATTCACAATTTTTTATATTTTTCAATAACTATTGATTCACTAATGGTGTAACTACATCATCCATCCCAAGAAGTGTAGGTATGTTGTATCGGTTTCCTCTCAACTAACATCACTATATTTTATTTATTTTTACCTTTTGAGAAAGCTGATACACGGCAACAGAGTGTATATTGTTTTAGGGTTTGTATCAAGTGGTGAGGAACCGTAGCCCTAATCTTTTCATCTTTCTGGATTGTAATTCTTATTTTTTGTGCTATTTCGTTTTGACCTTTTTTTTTTCTAATTCAGGTGTTTAGGTTTTCTGTTTGTCTAATGGTTTTCTGTTAAATTTTTGTACGATTTGTTTTGATGTGTTGTTCAATATTTGGATTTTCTGGGTTTCTTAATCAAATTCTAATTCGATTCTAACTGCATTTCGAATTGGCATGTGTTTGTAATTTTTGAGTGTGGCAAGTTTAACAGAGTTTTCTAATTTGTAGGATTGATTGATGAAATTGAGAAACCCTAAAATTATCTTCAAATCATGAATTTTATCTCTCTCTCTTAATAGGTAAACCCTTGTTTCCTATAGGATATTATCTCTATTCTGATATTGGTTACTCATAAAATTGTTTTATACTTTTGGTAAAACTTTCTAAAATTGTGGATTTGCAATATTAAATTTGAGGGTATTATAAAATTAAGGGGTGTCAAAATATTGGCTACATTAATAGTTTATATGGATTTGCAATAGGTAGTTCATATTGCAAATGATTTGCAGTATGGATATAAAGACTGCAAATACATCAAGCTTTATAAGGAAATCCATAATTAAATTAACCTAATTATGTCAATTGTCAACTTCTAATGGTGCAATGTCTCTCCCCATACTTACATGCATATATATCGCTATGTGGTTTTTAGGCCATTTTTTTTCTTGTTTTCCGGTAGGACTACCTATTGCTATTTCAGTTAATTATGCAAATATCAGAAGTGTGACGATCACTTAATATATTGAAAGTGCAATATCCTTGATTTTTTTGGATCAAATGGAATTTATATTTTTGGTGTACTATTGGTCGGTTGTCAGCCAAGAAAATTATTTTCAAGTTCATATGGATTAGAGTATAGCAGTAAGAAGAAGTTCATTCCTCAGGGAGATATGGGTTGTCAAGTTATTTTGATTACTTATGTAAACATGGGAGTTTTGTTGTTCAGAGTAATTTAAACTAAGATTTAAACTGAAAATGTTTAAGAAAATATTATAAGAGAAGACTGGTTAAGGAATTCATTGTCCATCATTACACATGCCATGCAATCAAACATCAATATCATCATTCACTCTCTCATGTTACCAATAACCCTAAAGTATCCCCAATCGCTAGTATTCTACCAAATAACCTAATGCTTTATCGCTGAGAGATTCAATTTGAAGAAATCTTTAGATTCTGTGAGACTGGTTACTCATAGGAAATACAAACACAATCGTGGCATATTCAACCTAGGCCAAGTTTTACTTGTGACTTCCTTCACGATTCGCACCGCTAGTGATCACAAATTACTATTGGGTATTACGGTTCTTGATAAGATTACCTAAGACACCTAATTAGATATAGAAAAGTTATTAAGATATTTAATTTGCGACTCAAACATGCGAAATAACTAATCATATCATATGAACACAATCAAATAATTGTTATACATAGTAAAACTTGAACGATATACAAGAGAGTGAATAACAGAACTAATGCATTAATTGAATAACATGTTCATGACTTTAAGTTACATCCTTAACCAATAAGAAAAGTTTAGTTCATCATGGATTTCTCAAAATTCATGGAATATATATAACAAAGCAAGTAAAGCAAACCCTAGAAATCGTGATGTTCAATCGCAACTCCAAGCCCTAGCTTCTTGTTTTCCTTGTTGTTTTCAAGTCTAAAAGGTGTCTTCTTAATGTCTTGTGACCCTTATATAGTATCCACGAAATCTAGGGCTTAAAATCCTTCCGGGACCGTGTTTCCTCCTTTTAGAAGTCAAAAACACGTAAAACGAACCCCATAGGTTTGCCACAGTCAGCATAGTTGATTTCCATGAACCGTGCCGGCTCTAAGACCAAAATAACTCCAATTTTATGTACCTAAACTTACTCCAGTCGGCATGATCGATTCCCAATGAACCGTGACGACTTCAGGGCTTAAAATCCAAGTTTTTTGTATGCAAAAGTCCTATAGTCGGCATAGTTGGGAACCGTGCCGACTGAAATGATGTAGACGACTTTTCTTGCTTCATCTGTTTTGTCCATAACTTTTCCTTCTGAACTCTGAATGACCTCATTCATTTTGGGTTCACTTATTATTCTCGTTCTCTTCCAGATGGAATTAAGAACTTATGAATTTGAATAAGTTGAATTTGTCTTTGGCTCTTCTTCACTTGTAGAACTTGACTTCCTTGCTAATCCTGGAGAAAACTACATAACTAAACAAAACTAGAATACAACAACTCCCTTTCGTTGAGGATACAGTTACACTTATCATGTATAAAAAGTCTTTAAACCCCTAGGTGTCCCTAGTGGACGAGTTATAGTCTCGTGAGGGTTTAAATCCTATTCCATCTTTAAAGTCACTAGCATCCAAAGAGCTATGAGGACATAAAGTTTCTACACACTAATAATAAGAAGTTAGAAATGCCAAAGAACATTATTCTCATGCTTAACTCTTGAGCTAGGAGAAAACCGCCATATGAAAGAATCCAGCCTCGAGAGCAATCAAATAAGAATTCCACCTCGACTTCTGCCTCACTAATAGAGTTTTATAAAATTGACACTCAGAAGACGCACTTTATGGTTCTCGTGTGTACAGGCAGGAGTGAAGATAGAAATCCTTCACACTCTGAATGGTAGGAAGGAAAAGGAACCTTCTGAATTACATGAAGATGTTATCCCATAGAACGTGGGACGTAAAAGAACCCTTTTTTTTATTTTTTCTCACTGATCTCGACGAAAGAAAATCAACCACTATGCAAGGATGGGAATTCTTACTTACCTTCTCACCTGATTCACAATCAACACCACTCTCACAGCATCCAATAGAAATATCTTCAGTCTTCGGCCTTCAACTGTTGATGATGAACTCTTGAACTTCATAGAACCTTGACAATTGTAATTGTTTTCCTCGAATTCTTGTTGCTTGAAACTTCTTCATAGATTTCTTCTTCCCCACGGCCTTATTGAATGAATGCAAAAGGAAATATACACTAAAATGATAATCATTATTCTTCTTCACTTTTTTCTTTTACTTTTTTTTTTTTTTTTTTTTTTAATAACGAAAACTCAAAATAAAATATAAACTGAAATTAAAATAAATAGTGAAACTACTATGGCCGTGGGATAAGGACTTTACCGCTTGATTCTTCACAACTTGTATTGTCTCGATATCATGAACTTCACTAACTCTCATATTTTCTCTTTGTTAACCTTCATATTATAAGAAATTTGTTAACTTCTATAGTTGTACAATTATATGGGTACTTTGTCGATCAGCTTTATGGATTAGTGTCATTGAGGATGCTATACTGGGTTTCATATAAGTGAGTCATCTTCTTCTTCTTTTCTTTGCTGGGAAAAGATAGAAAATTAGAACCCGCCTAGTTGAACAATAATAAGCTTATCCTATGTGTGAAAACAAAATTGATAAAATAAAGGGATGAGGTATTTAGAATTGAACGATGGTTTTCAGGTCTTTTTTATTATCCCTTTTTCACATGTAGTTAATTAAAGGGTTTTCAATTCTTTCTAATAAAAATTTAACCTTTAACAAAGTTCATAGGTGAAGCCGGATAATGGCACCTTTTTTCGGGTTTATGTTTTAAGGGCTTAGAAGCAGAAACTACTTTCTCTCTTGATGGTGTCGTCATTATGGGAAGAGTCAAAGAAACTGGTATTTGTTTGGTTAAGTGTAGTAATTGTAAAACATATTATCTAAATTCATGTTTAATTTTTATTTTTTTTCAGGCTTGAGACTTCTTTGATGGGTAGAACAGGGGGTCGAAAGGTTTTTCAAGATCGGCAAAGAGATGGCTTTCATGAGATACGAGTTATTTATTGTCAATTACAGAGGCCTTAAACTTATGTTGTGGTAAAATAAAATATTTCTTGATGTATTAGATTTATTAGGTGTGTTCGTTGATCTGTGTATGAATATTAATTGGCATTTCAATCTTATGCAACTGATTACTGAAAATCGTTTTTATATTTAAATTTTTTGGTGGTATAAAAAGAATGGTATTCACGGTGTTACACTTTGTTTTGGACACTAGTCGTTTTATAGCTTATACCAACTACTCTGAGGTTTATACATCCATCAAAATATTTTACATAGACTATAAAACAGTTTCATCTAACAGGAACCAGTATCGGTTTCTATTGGTATTCATCTAACCTTCCACTAATTATGTATAAACAGTGATATTGTTGAACCCATACATAGAATGAAACATTTGATTTGTCAGCTACTTAACTAGCTTTTTTTTTCCGGCAGGATCATCAAATGGTATCAGCATTGAGACTGCACGTACTTGCAATTCTTGGAGTTCAAGTAGCCATTGCAATGAGGAATACATCTACATGTGCGGCTGTAAAAGAAACAATAGAAATGGAAACACATTCCACTAAAATATACTATATTGGAGTTAGATCTTAGTTTTATGGTATCAGAGAGAAAATATTTTGCATAATTCAAGGCCTTGGGTCTTCCGATGAACATCCTTATGTAAGACTCTTAAGAATCTGATATGTTATCCCTATTCTTCGGAAACTTCAGTTTTACATTTGCAAAAGGTGAAGCTTATGCGAGCATGTGTTGATTATTTTTTTTTTGCTTTTTAAATAAGTGATAGTATGATCTTTACTGGCATTAATAATGCAGGCCCCTCTGTTACGTTCTGATATTGATCCTGTTCTTCTTTCGCCTTCTAGCATGACTCTCCGGTCGGGATTATGTCATTAGCAATGATGTGTGGTGGGGATGGTAATAATCACCTTTCGCCTTCTTCAATAACTTTGCATGTCGTTTTTCCAAGTAACCACCAACTAATGTGAGCTTTCTAACCGGAGTTGCCGATATAATTGAGAGAAGATATGGAAAACAAAAGCTACCATATAATCAACAGAAGAGTTGGGATGGGAGCATATCCAAGTTTATATTTGTTTTCTTAATTTCCATTGGGTACGTTAATAGCAATCTTTGAACTTGGCTAACCAGTAGTACAAAATATAGAAAACTGAAGTTGACAAATGTTGTATATAGGTTACCACATTAATAACTTTCTTAATTTGAAATGATTTTGAATTCCTTTTAGGATACTCAACTACTTTACTGCTCTGGAATGCTTCGAGTTGGATTGGTCATCTACGGTGGAAAGAGTCGCTTTAATGTCTTTGGTGGAAACGATAGTGGAATCCCTTCCAACTACAGAGGTACTTGATGAAAATTTGTCTGTTCCATTATCAACCATGTTAGTAGCAGTTTTTATGTTTGGTTAACATCCTTTTTCATAAGGCCGTCACAGTATCTGTAAATATATAGCTTCAATTTCAAACAAATTATGTAGGTGTGCTGTAAATATAGATATTATTCGACTTTAAGGAAATTGTTCATAGAGATTGATACCAGGGAGGCAATATTATGCACTGTCTTTTTCTCTGAATCACTCTAATGTAGAAACTTATAATATTTATATCTTATTTTTTGCGGGTGTTTATCACCTTAAGAATCAATGGAAAGTTTCCTATGAAGAGATGGCAAAGATTATAGAGAAAGCGCAGAATAATGAATCAGCATATGAAAAACGTTTGGAGTATTTAAAACGTTATTTAGCGAAGAATGACCGAATACCTGGATCAAACACATGATATTGCCATGCTTAGACACAGAAGTTGGCCTTGCATCTATGTTTAATGTACCCGATGATAATTTTGTCCTATTTAGAGGACAACATGAAAGCATTGTTGAGGATATTGATAACATGGTCCGCTCTTATGTTAAGAAGTTAAATTTAACAACATGAAAGCATTGTTGAGGATATTTTCTCTATCATTAAATGATAGGTAAAGGTCCTTTCCCAAGACACCGACTTCCATATTAAGCTGATTCAATTTATAGTCTAGATGGCAACTGGATGGTACATGGATCTCTTTGGATGGCACTACAACTATATGGAAAGAAACTGTGATTTTTTCATAACTAAGAAATTGTGAGATTCTATTGTACGGTGATGTTTCTAAGAAGAAAATACCTCAAAGTCCACCAGAAAAACCCTGGAATTGCTATTTTTAACAATTACCCAAACTTTGTGCCATTACGGTTTGTAATTATAAACTTTTTCAGTTACAAATCAGTTTTAGTCACTACATTCTGCTGCTCTATAAATATTAGTATTTTCTTTGTCGAATTTTGGGGTTCAACTTAATGATGATTTCTTATCGAAATGAGACAAATATATCAAACTTTGTAGAATTTGTTTGCAGTTTGTGCATCTTTCTCCACTGAATCATTGGTAAAATGTGCGGTGTTATAACAGCATTTATAAACGTTCATGCAACAGAGTAACCAAAAACATTGAGACGTTGATATGGAGATAATTGTAAAATAGACATGATTTTCAAATTCGTTGTGTGACCTAACCAAGTATAAGTTGTTCCCATTCTTAAACAAATACTTAATACTGGGATGCAGGGGGTATGTATTAGCATTATTGTTTTCTTTTTTTTGTAGGGAAATAACTCGAAAAACTTTCCTTGGAAGTGTGTCGACTCTAAGCATTATAAGGTTGGTGGTGCAAAGGTAAAAGTTATAATTTAATTTTTTTATTATTTTTTTACAAGCTAAAAGTTACCGCAGCAGTAACTTTAATCTAGAATTTTGTGGGTTCTTGATGGTTTGTCTCCGAAACACATAGTGTGAAAGATGGTGGAAGTTGAGACAGTCTTCTGGGTGGTTCAAAATTCGAACCAACTGGAACTTTACGGAATCGCAGGGTAAGTACAATGTCCTGTTAGAAGAACATGTTAAGGTTTTATACTTAAACTTCGTATATGCGGAAAATTATACAGACAAGGTAAGAGTATTTTGAGAAAAATTAGGAGATAACAACCTATTTAATATACAGGAGAAACTTATAAAAATTATAAAATAACTATTAATAACGTGGTCCATGGATGATACGACTAAGAATGGAGGTATAATACGAACCGTGAAAACACCCTTATAGGCACGTAACACAAATAAAGACAAATAGATTAAACCAAAAAATATTATCCACTGGACTTCAAATAGGGAAACGTACCACAACAGTTTATAGAGAAGGGTGAAAAGTCTTCAACTAACACTAATAATATACCAGGGTTTGATATGCAGTTTATTAATTCGTTTGTTAGATTATGTATAAAGTTACATACTTAATTTTTACAATAAATTAAATTAATTACATAATATTTAGATATTTGTTATATAATGTATCGATGTATATTATTTTTGTGCCTTTAAAATCTAAAAATAAAGTCGCTAAAAATAACTAAGGATATAAAGTCCAGGGATTAAATATGGATAGATGCAAATCAACAAATAAAAATACATGTACCGTTACGGTAAGGTTTAAACCCTAATAAAAAAATAAAATACAACCAACACATATATAATAATATAAACAATCGTTGATTCTCTTAGGCACTTGATATTATGATTTATTAAGATTAATTATTTATTTTATATGGTTAAATTCTGGTTAGTCCCCTACATAGTAAGTTAGCAACTACTAAGTCCAAAAGTGTAAACACGGCTTACATCAGACTATCAGAGTCAGACCATAATTATTAACAAATAAATTAAAATAAATATGGTATATATAAATCTTTGAAATGTGAACAGTGTAATATACGAGGATCAGTCTGACAAACCACGAGGTGATTTGGATCCAGTGGTCCAATTATACATGATGAGAATTTTTTATTTTTATTTTCTTTTTATTTTTACGAGAGACAAGAATCTTAGGTAAGTAGAGTACATGAACAAGACATAATGATCTGATGGGGTTAGGTGACCCAAGCTGACTAGTTCAATATCCAAATTGTTGTTACCGTATGTTTTTTCAGTAATGTATTATTGATTATAAAGTATAAATAATGAAGTCTGATATAGGGGTTCCAACATCAATAGAGGGGCTCTAATAATAAGGGAAAATAGGGATATTATGAACTAAAATTCAAATACCCTTTATCCATATTTACAATGCTTAAACCACCCCTGATTAGTTAATCTTAATTACACTAACTAAAAATTAAGTTAATCATGATTAATTAAACATAATCTTTTACTTAATCAAATGATTTGAAAAAAAAA
>JAJJMC010031261.1:1258754-1292583 GCA_023531435.1 Papaver californicum
TCCTGGATACAAATAGATTTCACCGTTTTGATCATAACTCCTTCATATGATGTCCGATTGACCTCATTTTTTTTGGGTTAAGTTTTCAATTATCTACATGATAGAAATTAAAAAATCTTAAAATCTATTTATCTAATTTTACGATTGAGGTTTAAAGATTAGTTACGGTTGGGTTTGGTTGAAAACCTAACCGTAAATCTTAATTGAATCTTCATCTCCTACAATTGAAGTTACGGTTGGGTTTGTTTAATAACCCAACCGTAATATGAAGAATAAATTAGTTACGGTTGGGTTTCCATTCGAACCCAACCGTAACATGAAGAACAAACCAGTTACGGTTGGGTTTTTCATTCGAACCCAACCGTAAATTCCCTCTGTAACCCAAAATCCTCATTAGCTTGTTTAGTTTTATCCGGATTGCATCACTACTACTTTCTACACATTTATTAGTATTCTTCATCACGAAATTGGGAGTTTAATCGGTGATAAAATTTTGATTCGATGGAGAAATTTGATTAAAATGGAGAAGGAGAAGATATGGAGGAGATGGAAAGATTTTAATTAAAGGACAAATTTATCTTTTTTTTAATTGGATAAAGGGTAAAATGGACATTAAAACTTTACCCCTAGGACATCCTTTAACGGAAAATTGGGTCACCTCGCCTCCTAGAGGAGCCCTTTTATTGATATTGGAGCCCCTATATCAGGCTTCAAAAGGAAACACTAGTATTCTAAAATCACTCATATTTAATTAGTTTTAAAAAAATTTCTCTTGTAACATCATTTTGTAAACTGAAATTTAATGAGCGTTTGACTGAATATAGCTATGGAGAACCCATAAAATTTGCCCGATATTTAGCATTGTTGAGAAAACAAGGTAACTATTACATATTATTTTTATTTTATTTTTAAATTAAGAAAAACAACTAACAAAGCAAGACAACATAACTCTCAACTAGTTGATTAAAGAAAGAAGGAGTTGGAGAACTCCACTAAAAATTAGTATCCCGGCGTATCAAGAGTTTAGTGAGATTATGTTCTAGATTATTAGCATCTCGTTGACTGTGGAAAAAAAAATTTAGAAATCGATAGAAATTAGTTGATCTTAAAAAAAATATGTTAAAATCTACGGGGTTTTCTAGACTTCGTTAATTCACTTCGAATAACGACTATAGATATGAGATTAGTATTCAAACTTCGGGATAAACCCAACTATAAATAAAAATCTAAATTAATAAACTCAACAAGTTTAATGAAAATAAAATAATTTTAATTAATAAAAAACTCCCCTAATTTTCATTTTTGGAGCTCCTTATATAGAAAACTCATACTAAACAAACTCTAAACTTATCAAAAACGTATAAACTTGTTTCCCAAGGTATCTACTACCTGCAACTTTCCTAACTTATTAAAACTCTTAGAATAAACTTCTAGACTCTTCTAAAATTACCCTAAATAATAAATTCGAAAATTAATTATTTTTCTACTAAAAATAATAATTATAAAATAAAAATAAAAATAATAAAATAATAGATTTATTTTTCATAAATCTCCCTCCATCAGAGGGTCAATTTTTACGTAAATGTGAGCGTGGGGAAAATGTTGGGGGAGGAAAGTGGGGATATCTAGCATTTTCGCTTAAGAGTTTTGTACTTCTTTTCAATGGTATTCACAAGCAACATATTCATAGTACATTTGACCTATCAAAATCGAAAATCTAGCTTAATAGAAGCTCAATATTCAAATACTATGTCTTCCACCTATATAGACACACAAAGTTTTATAGGTCACCAGGAGGCCATATATTTTTTCTCCAGAGAAACACATATTATCATCTTATATGTTTTTTTTTTCTTTTTGCTCGGTAACTAGAAAAAATTATTAAGAAAATAGGCTAATTATAAACAGTGGACAATGAAAGCACCCAATTCAAAAGGAAAAAAAGAACAAGAATACAAGAAAAATACATCCAGAAAAAATAAACCAAGACCTTGAAAGATGGTCGAAAAACAACGTTTTCCGGTTCACAATAACATACCGGAGAAAAACACTACTTAAATTGAAGTTTCCACTGAGAAGCCCAACAGAATTAGCTAAGTTTGAAGTCAGTAATGAGAGCATCGTCGGACTTCATTTTGTTGTTCAAACATAAAATATTTTTCTACATTCCTATAGATGCAAGCAGGGATGCACTTCCAAGCAACTTTTCTGTTAGAAGACACACGGTAGACATGCCAGTTTTTGTACAATTCAAGAAAATTAGAAATGGAATGCATTTGTATATCAGCTTGAGCGCGAAAATAAACCCAGATATGATGAGTAAAAAGGCGATCCCAGAACGGGTCACGGGATTCAATAATCTGGTTGCATAAAAAACACAGATTAGAGTGTGACACGAAAGAATTTAGAATGAGAAAAGAGTAGAGAAGATGGGAACTGTGGAGGATAAAAACTTACCATTAAGTGAACTGTTTCGGCTATATTTATAGACATACAATACAACGAATGGTAAATAGCTTTTGCTAAAGAACAGGAGAAGAAATAACAACCACTAAACAAATAAGACTAAATCAACCACTACCCACGTAACCACTTCCTAAAAACTAAACCACGTCACAAAGTGGCACATATCATTCCCTCCCACTTAAGGATCCTTGTCCACAAGGAGAAAATCAGGATAGGACTTGGTAAAGCGCCACTCATTTTCCCAGGTTGCATCCTCTGCCAGTGCACCAGCCCATTTCACCAAGACTTCAGACTTTGGACGGTATTTTCCCTTGCGGATGACACGTCGATCTAAGATGGCTTCAGGTTGTGGAAGAATGGGTGAAGTATCTGAGACGTTGGGCAGAAGTAGAAGTCACTGACCCCAAATGCTTTCTTAGCAAACTGACATGAAACACGTTGTGAATTTGAGAACCATGAGGCAAAGCCAATTTGTAAGCCACGGAACCCACCTTTTCAATGACTTGATGTGGTCCAAAGAAACGTGGTGTGAGCTTCATGAAGTTCCGAAAAGCTATAGAAGTTTGTCTATAAGGTTGTAGTCTCAAATACACAAAATCTCCCACATCAAACGAGGCATCGCGTCGATGTTGGTCTGCTTGACATTTCATCCGATTTTGAGCCTGCAGGTGGTTGTGTCGTAGCGCTCACAGAATGTCATCTCGGTCACACAGATACTCATCCACATCTTGGACACGGGAAGTGCCTGGTACATAGGTCAGTAGCCGTGGAGGCGGAATACCGTAAACTGCTTCGAAGGGAGTCATCTTGGTGGATGAGTGAATGGAGGTGTTGTAGCTAAACTCGTCCCAGGGAATACATTCGAGCCATTTTCGTGGCTGATCACCAGCAAAACATCGTAAGTACTGCTCCAAAGTTCGATTGACAACTTCGGTTTGTCCGTCAGACTGAGGGTGGTAGCTGGAGCCCATACACAACTTGGTTCCCTGTAGCTGAAACAATGTTTGCCAAAAAGAGCTGATGAATACCTTGTCACGATCACTCACAATTGATGTGGGAACACCATGTAGGCGAACCACGTTAGCGACAAATGCCTTGGCGACGGTTATAGCAGTAAAGGGGTGTTTCAAGGCTATGAAGTGAGCATATTTTGTGAGACGATCGACAACAACCATGATGGCAGTTTATCCATTAGAAGACGGTAACCCCTCAATAAAGTCCATGGAGACATCAGTCCACATATGGTGAGGGATTGGCAACGGTTGAAGCAACCCCGCTGGCTTCATACAATCGGTTTTAAGCCGCTGACAAACATCACATTGCTGCATAAATTCTTTCACCATTCGGCGCATGCTAGGCCAAACAAAGTTATGCTTGATACGGGAGAGTGTCTTATGAAATCCAAAATGCCCACCAATAGGAGATGAATGGCAGTCAGCAAGTATATTTGGAATCAAGCTGGAGGTGGAGCTCAAATAAACTTTGTCTCCCTTGAACCATACTCCATCATGTTGAAGCAGCTAGTGGCCCGATTGGGAGGTGCTTTGCTCGATGAGTTTCTCATAAAATGAGTCATGTTGGATTTCCTTTTGTAGTATGGACCACCAATCTGCATGTGGCATTGAAAATGATAAAAATTGGAATTCAATTACTCGAGACAAGGAATCTGCACCTTGATTTTCAGGCCCACATTTATATTCAATTTTGTAGTCATAACCAAGTAGTTTTGGCATCCAACGCGCCTGTGCTGGTGTAGTAATCCGTTGCTCCAATAGGTACTTGAGACTTTTGTGGTCAGTGCGGACGGTAAATGGTTTCCCAAGCAGATATGGACGCCACTTCTTGATTTCCTGGACGATGGCCAACATTTCTTTCTCGTAGGTGGATAATGCCAAGGTTGAACCTTTCAATGCTTCGCTAAAATACGCCACTGGTCGATTCTGTTGGGTAAGAATTACACCAATTCCAAATCCTCTAGCATCGCATTCAATCACGAATGGTTGAGACCAATCAGGAAGGCAGAAAATTGGTGGAGAAGTAAGTGCCTCTTTCAATTTTCGGAAGGTCGTCTCTGCTGCTTCATTCCAGTAAAATCCTTCCTTGCTTAAGAGACGGTTCAAAGAAAACGCCATACATCCAAAATTACGGATAAACTTCCGGTAATAGCCTGCTAATCCGAGGAACCCACGGACTCATTTAGATGTTGTCGGTGTTGGCCAGTCGATGACAGCTTGAAGTTTGGTTGGATCAACTGACACGCCTTTCTCCGAAATAATGTGGCCCAAGTACTCAACCTGTAAAACACCAAATTGACATTTCGACTCTTTTGCAAACAAACTGTTAGCTGATAGGATGTGGAGAACACGTTGTAGATGTATGAGATGGTCTTCCCATGATCTTGAATATATTAGAATGTCATCAAAAAAAAACCAAAATAAATTTCCGGAGATATGGACAAAAGAGATCGTTCATGAGACTTTGAAAGGTTGCTGATGCATTAGTGAGGCCGAAGGGCATCATTATAAATTCGTAATGGCCTTCGTGTGTCCAGAAGGCTGTTTTAGGAATGTCATCTTCGTGCATTCGTATTTGATGATATCCAGACCGTAAATCCAATTTAGAGTAGAATTTGGCTCCATGGAGTTCGTCCAATAGCTCTTCGATAACGGAAATTGGATATTTATCTTTAACTGTGATGTCGTTCAGAGATCGATAATCCACACAAACCCGCCAAGCACCATCAGGTTTATTTACTAATAGAACCGGTGAAGAGAATGGGATGTTACTTGGTCGTATCAACCCGGATTGCAAAAGCTCTTTTACCATCTTCTCGATCTCAGTTTTCTGGTAATAAGGATATCGATATGGCCTCACACTCACTGGCCCTGTGCTCGGCTGCAACGGGATCTGGTGGTCATGTGACCGTCTTGGAGGCAAGGTGGTGGGTGATTCAAATACATGGGAGAATTTATCTAGGAGTTGGCCTATCTCAGATGGGTATGAATTTGGTTGGCTACTGCTGTTGCTGGAAGGAATTATTTGGAAAAATAATCCAATGCCTTGTAGCCCATTGGATTCCTTGTCAGATAAAGCTTCGATGTTGGTTCGTCTCAATCCTTCGAAGGTGTGGGAGGTTCCTCATTTCTTGAAGTTCATGGTGAACTGCTGGTAGTCCATCTCGATGGGTCTAAGAGTCTTAAGCCATTGTACTCCTAAGACCAGTTGGCATGCCACGACCGGAAGAATATAGTAGTCGGCAGTGACGGAATATCCTTGAATGGTGAGGGTGAGACCGCAACTTTGTCCCGCACATTCTATCTTCTCACGATTAGCCACCATTACTTCAAATGTCTTATCCCGGATCACTGGTAGCCCAAACTTAGAGACTATAGCCTGATCAATGAAATTATGCGTACTACCACCATCTATTAGTACCATCACATTCTTGGATTTCAGCCTACCCAGAAGGCGTATGGTTTTTGGGTGTTCGGTACCTGCAATTGCATGAAAAGAAACTTCTGGTATAACTTCATGATGTTCTTGTTCCTGGCAAGTGCCTTCAATATCCTCGGTGTTCATATGAGGTGAATCCTCGATCGTGAATAATTGAGTTTGTTCACAACGATGGCCAGCAACGAACTTCTCGTCACAATAATAACATAATCCCTTCTCTCATCGTTCGCGTGCCTCTTGATTGGTGATTCGGCGGAATGTTGCTGGTTGAGCATTTGAGTTCTGGTTCATACGCTGGGTTGGTGGAGGTCCTAGCACACCAGCTGTGGGGTTGGATGATTCCTTTGGCATCAATGAGGCTGGTTGGAAACGAGTTTCCTGGTTTGGATTCCTCTGTAGTTGGTTTCGTTCCTCGATCAGCCGAGCCACGCCTATTGCATCCGCCAAGGTTCGGGGTTGTTTAATTTTTACGTCTATGCGAATTTCGTCTCGCAGTCCTGCAATAAAACAACCAAAGAGGAAATTTTCGGGCAGGCCATTAACTCGGTGGGAAAGCTTTTCAAAAGCTTCTTGATAAGCTGCTACGGTCGTGGTTTGTTTAAGGCGAGTCAGAGCCTCTGATGGGTCCTCGTAGTCGGTTGGACCAAATCGGAGTTAGACACCCTTAATGAACTCATCCCATGTGAGTGGTCCACGAAATTTCGTCCACCACCTATGCCATTGTAGGGCGATGCCTTCTAAATGGAAGGAGGCCAGATGAACTTGTTGTTCTGGTGCAATACCTTTGAATTCAAAGTATTCTTCTGCCTTGTAAATCCATCCAGTCGGGTCGTCTTCGTTAAACCTTGGGAAGGTTAACTTGAGATGTTGATGAGAGTGGTCATTTAGGGTGTTTGAACGGGAAGTATGTGGATGTGAGGATTCGTCACGGGAAAATGGGTTGATTTCGGGAGAGGTAGTGTTTTGGCTACGGGAGACTCGAAGGGCTTGAAGCTCGGTTAATACTGCTTGTAAGGCAACGTTCACCTGATCGAAACTGGTCTCATATCGCGCCAAGATTTCGTTGACATTGCTGCAAAATTCCGCATTCGTTTTGCCACGAGTGTCCATGGCCGAAACTTGGCTCTGATACCACTTGATACGAAAGAATTTAGAATGAGAAAAGAGTAGAGAAGATGGAAACTGTGGAGAATAAAAACTTGACATTAAGTGAACTGTTTGGGCTATATTTATAGCCATACAATACAATGAATGGTAAATAGCTTTTGCTAAAGAACAAGAGAAAAAATAGCAACCACTAAACAAACAAGACTAAATCAACCACTACCCACGTAACCACTTCCTAACAACTAAACCACGTCGCAAAGTGGCACATATCAGAGTGTAGTTTCTTTTAAACAAATTGCCGAGAGTTGGAAGGTTGTTTTGCACCAACGACCAGAAAAATACCAACTTTGTGAGGCCACATTTAGATACAAACTCTTCCCGGAAAAGTAACACTAGAAGTATCATTGTATTCAACTAAGTAAGTTGATTTAACTGAAAATGAACTACTTTTCTCCCACCCACACAAGCTCATCTTCGACTTCAGGTTAAAAAACTATCTTGATGAGAAGGTCGACCAATGAGGTGAATTCAACAATTTTGACATCTTACTACGCCTTCTATAAATATCAAGCTTCTGATGGAAACCCGACTCATCTGGATCAAACAAGGAGATAAGAAAACACTGCTTACTATTCGCGAGACTATAATCTCTTGGTAGAACTAAGTGCAAAGCAGCTTGAATGCTTTAGTTGTTCTAGAAAGACGAAGTTTAACCCCTCTTATCGATTTTAAACTTATTGTTTTTGAAGAAATCTCTATCCACGACTCAGATTTTTATGATAGCGAACCTAGATGATCAAACAGTTCGAGCAGATCGGACCACTACTTCGAGGATATGAAAGCAATACGGGACTAGATCAAAGCACTGAAATCCAAACAAAGAGGAGAAGGGATAGAGGAAGTCATTTGTGCTCGTCCCACTGGCAGCATTCAAATGCTATGATGGATTGGGTAATCCCCCAACCCATATAAGGTAATACAGTCGTGTCATGGCCCTTAAGGAGAGAAACGATGTTATAATCTGCAAGTATTTCCCATAAGTTTTTAAGGGTCCCGCACTTACGTGGTTTGACGATCTTCCACCAAACTCTATCGATTTATACACGCAGCCGCCAATTTTTTTTTACTGGAAACCTACATTATAACATGGCAACAAAGGTTGGATTTGATATGTGTTTCTCACTTGCAATTGGACCAAAAGAAACAATAAGGGAGTACACTGACAGGGTGCACAAAATCTGTCAAGCAGTCGGGAATGTGAACTCTGAAATCAGCATCAACTACTACATATGGGGTTTGGAAAAGATGATTCTTCTCGTCGTAGATTTGTAAGGAACCACCTAAAAACATAGGGAGACCTTCGGGTCATAATAGAAAAGGATGTCCGACTAAAAGAAATTCAGAGGGATAATTCCAGAGCGCAACCACAGACAAATAATACAATACAACACACCGCACGAACTCTGTGGAGCCAATAGCCGGATCATTTAAACGAGCATAAGAGGAAGTAAACTCGCATCATGACAAGCATGTGAAACTGAGAGATAACAGGAAAATGGACAAAAAGTTCGACCACCAAGTCTTCACTAAGCTGAACACCAAGATTGCATAGATCTTGTGTGCGATCAAATACATACAGGATTTCACCTTGGTCGAAGGTACAACAACCCCCAACAATGGATAAGTTCAGAGACTACTACGATACCATCGTTTTAACGGGCGTTCGACGAAGAGATGCAAGAACTTGAAGGTCCAAATCGAGAAGATGATTGATGTAGGGATTCCTTCAGCTCCCAAACCCCCTAAAACAAGGACACAATGACAAAGCGATGCGGTTTCCCGATGGCCGAAGAATACCCAATACAATCTCGCATTATGAGCAGCACAGACCAGCATTATATGGGGACATCAACGAGCGACTGCGTAGGCGGGTCGAGGACCACGAGTTCTTGAAAATTTATGGAATCCCGACAAAATAATAGGAGGAGTGGATGGACACTCCCCTGAAATTTTCTTCGGATGACGTAAATCAATAAATAGAAAATCACAACTATCCACCGGTGTTTACTCTACTGGTATCCGGATGCAACATGAAAAGATCCTCATAGATGATTGGAGCTCCCTCAATTTTCTAGTCTAAGACGCATACCTAAGGATGGAGATGACGAATAAGCAACTCATGTCCTCATGCTACACCATCTGCAGATTCAATGGCGTAGCTTCAAAACCCAAATGTGAAATCATATTAGAAGTGGAGACAAGGCATATGACGGTAATGACTAAGTTCAGTGTCGTGGATGCACCATCACCATATACCGTGATTATTGGAAAATTATGGGTCCATCGTCTACAAGGTGTAGCATCAACCTACTACCAGTACCAGCGTTTCCCAACCCCATTATGAGAAAAGAAAATCAAATGAAATCAGGTGATCGTAGAAAGTTGTCAGGATGAAGATACTCAGCTCAATGTTGAGCGGGTAGAAACGCAGCAAAATCAGAAAAAACAACGCAAAGGATAAAATGAAGAGTGACGAGATCCAGCAATATGTGGCGGACATCGAGGGTAAAAATCTCTCTCATAAAATCAGGAATTCTCAACACCGAAGCCACCCCATTTGGAACTGCGGGACACAAAGAAATTGCCAAACAACAATTAAAGAGCGTTTCGCTCCTCAACACTCCCAAACAAACCTTTTCTACGCTCGGGGAAATAAAGAAAGTGAACATCGATACCGTGGAAGCACCACAAATGATCAAAAGTAGGACGTTGTTGGGGAAGAAGCGGGAGTAGCATCCACGTCCCACTCGGGGATATAGCCGTTAACATCATATTCTTTACCGTTCGGTGTTGTCTCTGCCGCTGTATCGATTTTACCATAGTGAAAAATCCCATTTGTGAATCTAGGTGGCTTCCCCTTTAAAGCTGTTTTTCCATTAGCCATCGGATCCCATGACATATAGTAACTTGACGACCCTGCGGAAAGTCATTATTTGGTTTGGGTCAGAAGGGTTGGAAAGCTATTTCAAACAAGACTTGCTTCTTTTAGAGCGTCGATGGTAAAGTGTAAAAGAACTTGTCGTTCAAAGTTAACTTGGGACTTATACCGACACTTCCTCATGGAAGGTTAGGATTAATTTGAAAATCTTTTCGAAAAATATATATAAATGGTCGTGATGGGTAAAAGTAAACACAGTAGCGTGAATATTTCTCTCCTGAACCTCAAGATTCAGCAAAGAAAGGCAAGAGACGTTGAACAGAGAAACGTGCCGGTTCAACAGATTAGAACCCGATATTTGCGCCTCTCTTTGATATCTTTCTTTCACCAAACAAATAGAGAAAGAAAAAAACAGAAGAGAGAGAAAGGCACTAGAGAAGAGAGAGCTTCAATCAACCATGTCTTGTCCCTCAATTTTTTCTACACAGATTCAATAGCATTGATTTTTTATTTTCTTTTTCTTATCAATTTCAATTTCACTCTTTCTCATCATCAAATCTAGCTATCTTTATTCCATTCCTCAAGTTTTTCGTTGTTTCTCCTCTCTAAAGGGTTGTTGGGATACTACATGTTAATGGTAATGTCAGCTACTTCCTTCTTGGGTTAGTCTCTTTTCTATTCAATGTCGAAGATTTATGGGTTTTCTGAGACCTGAAGTTATATTGAGTAATGGGTCATGAATGATTCTCTCAGAACATTAAAAACGAGGTTTTGAATGCTCAAATGGCTGACAATAAGGTATCGTGATTTATTTCCAAAAATTATCAAAGAGTATTTTGGCAATGCATTTACGTTTATGTTAATGGTGATTACATTTTAGGACTTTTTGACCTGTTTCATTTATTGTAATGGCGAATATTTGTTAGTGTGATTATTCTGGCTTAGAATGAAGATGGCCGAAAAGAATAACCATTCATCTGGATCTATTTCTAGAAAATCATTCATCTTTCTTTTCATGGTTTCAACCATTGTTTTTATCTTCTCGTGGTTCTTTGTCTTACGGTCAACTGGGCATCCTCAATTGATTGACTACACATCGTACACTAGTTCAAAAAATTTGGCAACAATTGATAATGGGAATCCCCAATCGAGAAACCAAAATGATGTCCAACCTTCAATGAGGGATCCTTTGGAGACAACATCTGATTCCTCAGATTCTTCGGATGGAAATGTAGCAGCAGCACCAGTGGTTAAGGATGTTACGAGTTGTGATCACAATAAAATTGCTTTGAAAGTGTTCATGTATGACTTACATCCTGAATTCCATTTCGGGCTCTTAGATTGGAAACCTGAAGGGGGCAAAGTTTGGCCTGATATCCAAACTAAAATTCCTGATTATCCAGGTGGGTTGAACTTGCAACACAGCATTGAATATTGGCTTACACTAGATCTTCTCTCTACAAATTTTCCCAATTGTATTGGGGCTCGAAGTGCAGTAAGAGTATTTAACTCTAGCAAGGCTGATGTTGTCTTTGTCCCATTCTTTTCTTCTTTGAGCTATAACCGTTATTCCAAGTCAAAGTCGCCTCATAAGAAGAGTGTAAATTATTTGTTACAAGATAAATTGGTGAAGTTTTTGACTGAGCAAGAGGAATGGAAAAGGTCAGGAGGACGAGATCATGTAATCTTGGCACATCATCCGAATAGTATGTTAGACGCAAGGATGAAGCTATGGCCAGCTATGTTCATACTCTCGGATTTTGGAAGGTATCCTCCAAATATAGCTAACGTTGAGAAAGATGTGATTGCTCCTTACAAGCACGTTATCAGAACGTTTGTCGATGATTCATCCGGATTCGACGATCGACCAACTTTACTATATTTTCAAGGAGCTATTTACAGGAAAGATGTAAGTACCCTCTTCATGTTCCTTGTCATACCAGTTAGCTGGCTTTCTTTTCTTAATTTCGATGATATATCTCCTATAGTTAATATATCTGTCAGTCATGCTTCATCTTCGAGTAGAAACAAATTGATATATGCCCTGTTTCTTGTTAGATGGGTTTTGTATAAACACGGTATTTAGAACACAATGTAGCAGTCTGTAAATGCAAAATTGCAAACTATAGAAGAACTTTTAAGGGATGCCAATTGTCCACAGTCCATCTTAAATAAAACAGTACAAATGTTTATGCCTTTCTTTTCTCATTTACTTAGAGTATAGGATCTCAAAAATTGATCGAAAACATTACAACAATGACTTGTATTCTGTTTAGCGACCTACAAAATATAAAATAAAGCGCAGAGCGAGAGAGAAAAATATGTTGATAGCTCGAGTTTTTAGAGTGAGTTCTGTATTGTAACTTTTCTGGTTAGGAAGATTCGTGGAAGACAATTGCAGGGGAAGATGTGATTGGGTTTTAATTATTGTTTGTTAATGTTAAGAAGTGATGGGAGGTAGATCATTTTTGCTGAAAAGAGGTCTTGGAGATTGCAAAGGTATTTTATTGTTCTTAAAAGGTTGACGGTGGTGCCATGATTTAGAGTTAGTGACTGTTGAGATGATACAGAGTTGAAAAGGTTGAAAATGTCAAGTTCATTACCGTTCTATCATTGTTTGGGAGAAAACCTTGTGTACCTTTTCAGTCGTGTAAAGAAAACAGGATCTAAACATGTCTCTCTAACAAAACAAAATTAGTTTTGGTTCCTGTGGTTCCTTTATCAGAAGTTTTACCACATTTTTCATTGTAATTACATTGCTATATAATGAAGAATCTTGATTCATTAATTGAATGGTTGAACAGTTGGAGGTTAATCTTATGTGTTCGTGTTTGTTCCTCAGGGTGGGTTCGTGAGACAGGAGCTATTTTATCTTCTGAAAGATGAAAAAGATGTTCACTTCTCTTTTGGAAGTGTTCAAAAGGATGGAGTCCACTCAGCTACCAGGGGCATGCACGCCTCAAAGTTCTGCCTTAACATTGCAGGTGATACCCCATCATCTAATCGTCTATTTGATGCAATCGCTAGCCATTGTGTTCCTGTAATAATCAGCGATGAGATAGAACTTCCATACGAAGACGTTCTTGACTACTCTGAGTTTTGCATATTTGTACGCACTTCCGATGCGATCAAGGAAAAGTTCCTCATAAATCTGATTAGGAATATCAGCAAGGACGAGTGGACTAGGATGTGGAATAAGTTGAAAGAAATCGAAGGGTTATATGAATTCCAATACCCATCAAAAGAAAACGACGCTGTTCAAATGATATGGCAGGCAGTATCACGAAAAGTTCCTGCTATCAGATTGAAGTTGCACAAGTCATGGCGGTTCTCTCGGACTGGTATTAAGAGACCATCAGCAGTTGTTCCATGGTCGAAATCAAAGCATTTGTTTCGAGAATTAAGAGTGTAATACCTGCAAATTTTTTCTTTTATTCTTTTCGTTTAATATTTTTTCTCTCTTTCTTCTTATAATATCTGCAGATTGTAGAGTATCAACACTAGATCGATGATGTAAATTTGCTGCATTGGAAAGGTGAGAAACACATTTGTTTTCTCATTGCAGATTTTGAGCTCTTCAAATGTATTGTAATTCTAAGTGTCAGTTGAATCGATATGTTGAATATTTCTCTTGTAGATTAGAAATAGAAAAAAAATTGCTCCACCAGTTGGAATACAGTGATTGTGATGATATGATCTACCATTGGATATGCTCCATCAAAAGGTAAAACAATAAACTTCAATTTCCAGACAGGCTACCTATTACACAGTACAAATTATAATAATGCTAAGTTGAAACTAGAACACCACGAAGTACTCTTAATGACACCTTAAAACATGATTTGTTATCTTCAGTCAAGCCTTGACATGATCAAGTATTATTTGGCGAAGGCCTTTTGCATATTCAAGGAGCTTATCAGTGGCAGGAATTGTTTCTTTGACCTCCTTTTGTTCTTCAAAATCTCGAAGCCATGACTCAAATCTAGGAAATGTGCCGGAATCTACAAGCTTAACCCCAGCAACTTCTTCAAAAACCCAAAGCCAGTATGATCCACATCCGAGAACAATGTCCAGGAACCCAATTTTTTCGCCGCCAAAGAATCGTCTACCTTTGAAGAAGCCGTGTTCTAGCTCGTCTTCAAGAAGTTTCAGGTGGTTGTGCACTTGCTCCACCGCAGCTATCTGTTCTTCCCCTACGGATTGGAAGACTGCTCCGACGGAGGGACCTAACTGCACCACCAGCCATGGAAAAAGTAGTAATTGGAAGTGTTAGACCGGGGTATGGTGAGCCTCACACTTCAAAATTCATGCCCATCCTTAGTAATCTTTAAGTAAGGAACATTAGGGCATGGTTCTGCTAATTAATACTTAAAACTATAAGTTACTCACTACACTAGACTAATCAAAAGTAACATTTACCTTATTATCGATGAAGTGACACCAAAATCGTATTTTAGCATTTTCGTAAGGATCAGATGTAGACAAAATCGGGTGTTGAGTTCCGGTCCAAGCCTCGTCGAGATAATGAAGAATGACGATAGATTCCACGACTGGGTTTTCATTGTGTACAAGAATAGGAACCTTTTTGTGAACCGGGTTATACAACAAGAGTTGTTCACTCTTGTTAGTAAGATCTTCTTCTCTGTATTCATATTCAACTCCTTTTAGTTTGAGAGCAAGTTTTACCCTGTGAGTGTATGAACTAGCCCATGACCCATACAATTTCACGCTCAGCTTATTCACTACTACTGCAACCAGAGACGCATCGGATGATGCAGATTGAGACTGAATAGGTTGAGGAGATGAACTCATGACTAACAATCTATGTCTGAATGAATTGTTGAAATGTGATGTGTTAGAAAAAAATGTAGTGTGGGTTCAATTTATAGAGAGGAGAGATCTTGGTAGGGTTGCTTTTGTAAGTTAGAAGCTTGCATTCACTTGGGAGAGGAGTCACTGACTCACTGTAGTAAGGAATAGTTTTTAGACTTTCGTAGGTAGGTCTTGCTTGCTCGTTTTGGCCAATCTGACAAGATGTCTGTGAGATATGATGTCTTGGTTGGCAAGTATGTGATTTTGAATTTTCTGCACACGCTTCCGTTTATGGGTAAACAATGGGTTAATTTTTAAAAGAATTATTGTTTCAGGTATTGAAATGTGGCCGGTTACATGCTGACACTGGAAGAGAAAACAAAGGTTTTAAAATATTAATGTGGGTCGTGGTTTTCACATACTAGCTAGCTCAGTTAAAGGGCGTTATAACGGCTCTTATTAAGCCCTAAACGGCTGAAGCCGCTGACCCCCTCCCTTGTTCCAGCGACTATATAATGTGATAACTTCTTGAAAACTAGGGGCAAGTGTCCAATGAGGATTTCAAGGTGGGAAAGTTTCTAAACGTTGAGCAATTTTGTTTGAGTGAGCGAGTGGAAAATGACAACTGGGAAAGCTAACATTGAAAGGTCTCAATATCTCGCGATTTTGTTCAATAAATCAGAGTTTCGTGTACCCAAAAGTAAAGGTCCGGCAGTAAATAGTGAAGCAAGCAGTGCTTCCTAATGACATCACATACAAACAACTATTTCAAACTACTACGCATGCTTGGCAATACATCAAGAATTATTTATATCTAAACCTAATATTTCCATCCACGGAATAACAATGGGCAGTGTCGCCCATATTGTACAACGCTAGGAAACTCACGGTGGGGTCAGATTCTTTTTACGGTCGGAAAGGATATAATACCTTATTTTATATGAATTTTATATATAATTTGAGGATTTTTTGAGACTTATGGTTAAAAGTTATATCAAGTTTGAATTCTAGAGCTTCTGGTCCCACTAGAGAAGATTTAGACCAATAGAAATCCTGGCGTTTTTTACACCATCTGTTTTCGTTTTCTAAGTGGGTGTTTAATTACATATCTTTTAATCCATATTCACCTATTTACTACAGTCATTTTGAACTAATCAAAATAATTCCCTCTCCTCCTAACAACGTTTTGCCCTAATCTACAAACTTCATTAAATGGTTAACCACAATGGTGGAAGGAGACGTATTGCAACTGTTAATCCTGCTCCATATGTAACTCTCATTCAAGCAAGGCATAACAAATATTTGCGTGCAAGCAAAATCAGGCCTTAAAATCCACTGCGACAACTTTACTATCAATCAGTCAAAGGTTATTCTAAGTTTTGAAAAATACACAACTACAAGTTCAAGTTTTAAACAATACACAACTTCAAGCTAGCGAAACAGAAGGTTTAGCAAACAAAAATTAGATGTTATAAGAGCATCACAGATATAACTATTACTGGATGATGATAATGTTTATCTCCATAGAAACCAATTCTGCCAACAGCTCAAATGATGATGAGATAACAGAGTATCCCGAAGTATTGAATTCCATAAGTAAGATAGAGAACCATTTGTGTTTTGTTCTTCACTTTTACAGTTATTTCAAACATTAATCTTGTATAGAAAAATAATAGGAAACCTCAGAATCTTTAAATTGATAGGTGCATCTAAATACTTCATTCTTCCATCATCATGCACAAATATTCTGTTTAAAATAAAATAGGTGCATTTATGTATGTTTATAAGAGACATGAAACATGCATAGATGCAGTTGCATTCTCATAAAAGTTAGGCAAATTGAGAATACGGAGTCATTACATTTCTTTCTATTTTATTCTATGTGAGCCTATATAGATTTACTATCATCATCATCATTGAACTAACAATATCTCTATTATGTCATTCTCACAAGATTGGGTATCAGGAAATCATATTTTGGTGAACCAGCTCATACCTACAAGTTCTGTGGTGCAATAATGTGGCACCAAGAAAGAGCTAAAAAATCCCATAGTGTGTTTAATTGTGAATTCATCATATGTTGTTCAAAGGGTAATGTTGCACTCCCTCTTCCCAGAGACTGTCTTGAATATCTAAAGAGATTGTTGGAGATGGTTCACAGCAACCAAGCAACTTTAGAAAAAATATCAGGGCATAGAATTCTATGCTTGTTGTTACATCAACAGGGGCTATGGTGAAAAATAAGATCAACGCGAAAGGTAAATGGTCATATGCATATAATAATACAGGGTCAAAACTATCATAAAATAGGCTCTATGGTACCACCTAAGGACAAAGACCCAAGATATAATCAAATTTACATATGCGACAATGATTTGGTGCAAGAAGCCAATCATCGTAAAGATATATTTTTTAAAGAGCAACCAAAGGATAATTCAGGTACAAAGAATGTGAATGTGGTCGAGAAGAAAACCAATTCACAAAATAAGAATGATGATGAATTGGACTTGGAAGTGATCACCAATCTGATATTTATGTTAGATGAAAAAAATCCATATATCAAGACATTTCGGAAAGCTAGAGTTTGAATGTTGGAGGAACCCACCATAGAACTCAACTTACGAATAATAAGCAAAAGACAGAAAGATGCAAGGCAGTATAATTTACCAACAACTTCTGAAGTAGCAACCCTAATAGTCGAGATTCCTACATATGAAGATGTATACAGGGATATTATAGTTGAGCATACGAAATAGGGTTATACCAGGATCAAAGAAATACATCCATGTTACATGCCAATACAATTTTCTCTTTTGTTCCCTTTCGGTGAAGATGGCTATACCAAGACAACTGCATACAAAAATGTGAAGTTAACTAAGGATGTAGTGTTAAGAAAACGACAGCAGCTTACAATGAGAGAGTATTATGCATTTCGACTTCAACAACGATACAATGAGGATCATACTTTAATCCATGGTGGTCGTTTGTTCCAGCAGTATTGTATTGATGCCTATGCATGTATTGAAGAATGCCGACTTAAATGGGTCAGAAAAAATCAAGACCAGGTAAGCAGAATTACATTCTGGATTGAAGGATGCATTGTTGAAGGGATATCCTTTTACAAAAAAAAAAAGAAAAAGAATTGTGTTACCATCTTCCTATACTGGGGGTCCAAGATATATGTTGCAGCATTATCAGGATGCAATTGTAATTTCTCGGCATATCGTTGTTCCAGATATATTTATAACTTTCACATGTAATCCCAGATGGAAGGAAATTTCAAAGGCTTTAAAAATGATTCCAGGTCAACGACCAGAAGATAGACCTAACATTGTAGCTAGAGTATTTCAAATAAAGCTAAAGCATTTGATGGAGGTTCTAAGGGCAGGAAAACATTTTGGAAAAGTCAAAGGAGGTATTTTCTAATATACTTATAATTATGGTATATCATGTTGCATAATTTCGTTTTAATCTTTTTTTTTATTTTTTGTACAACCATTTATACAATAGAATTTCAAACACGAGGTTTACCACATGTACATATTCTATTATTTCTGGACAAGGAGGATAAACCAGAAACTCCATCCGATATTAATAGAATTGTCACGGCAGAAATAACCGACAAGGAGAAGGATCCTGGTGGATACAATGTTGTTGTCAACTACATGCTACATAGACCCTGTGGTCTATTAAGGGATGGTTCGCCATGTATGAAAGATGGTATTTGTTCTAAACAATATCCAAAAGATTTCATCCGCGCTACTACTATTGATAAAAATAGTTATCCAGTCTACAGAAGACGTGATAACGGTAGGATTGCAGCTAAAGATAGTATTCATCTGGACAATACATGGGTTTTTACTCACAACACGGATCTAATTGTTAAGCTTGATGCATACATAAATATTGAGGTTTGCATTTCAAGGGAAGCATTGATTAAATACTTATTTAAATACATGTAAGGGTAAAGACCGGGTAACAATTATAATCGAAAAAAATCAACAACACAGTGCAGATGGAGGAGAAAAGGATAAAGTGATTGATGAAATTAATAACTATTTGGATTGTCGTTATATATCTGGATCAGAGGCGTGTTGGATGATTTTTTATTTCGGTATTCAGTATCGAGATCCATCCATAGAGAGAGACTTTTTTTTCCATTTGGAGGGTGAACACATGGTGATATATCGTGATGGCAAAGATGTAGAAGATATCTTAAACAGGCCAAGCGCAAATATCACCAAATTTTTGGAATGGTTCGAAGAAAATATAATATATGAGGAGGCAGGGAACATAACATATACAGATTTTCCCACTAAATTTGTATGGTACAATGTTACAAAGGAATAGAGAATAAGGAAGAAGGGAAATACATTTGGTAGATTGTACAACGCACATCCGAGATAGGGGGAATAATATTCCTGCGTCTCCTATTAAATGTGTGCAAAGGAGCACGCAGCGCTACGAAAAGTTAAGAACCGTCAAGGGATCATTTATGCCAATTTCAAAGATACATGTATGGCTCTTGGATTATTATCAGATGATAGTGAATGGCATGAAGGACTAAAAGAAGGCTCAAGATACCTTACAGGTGACGGTCTGCGCCAAATATTTGTTGTGATGTTGATCATTTGTGAAGTGACTGGTCCAAAAAAACTATGGGATAAGAAATGGAATTTGTTATCGGAAAACATTCAATATTGTGAAAGAAAGAAACGTCGTCACCTAAATATAGAACTTTATGGGGCTGAAATAAAAAACCTCACTTTGATTGACATCGAAGAGTTAATGAAAAGAAATTGCTGAATTCTTGCTGAATTTCCAACCGTACATTTTTTAAAGAAAGTGAAACAATATTCATTTAGAAATAAGTTAATAGATGAAGAACTTAATTACGATACAGAAACACTGAGAAATGAACATATTAGGCTTAAAAATGGTTTGAATTCAGTTCAAAGAGAAATATTTGATTATGTTAACTAATCAATTGATAAGGGTAACGGTGGATTGTTCTTTGTTTATGGTTGTGGAGGTACTGGGAAAACATATCTTTGGAACGCTATAATGACTTGTTTAACAGCTAAATCCAAAGTTGTTTTCGTTGTTGCATCATCTGGGATAGCATCATTGTTGCTCCCCGGAGGTAGGACTGCACATTCTCGATTCAAAATCCCAATAACTCTGGATGATACTTCAACTTGTGATGTCATTCAAGGAACTCAGTTAGCTGGGTTAATACATAAGGTAGAAATAATCATTTGGGATGAAGTACCCATGATTCACAGACATGCTTGCGAAGCACTAGAGCGAACAATCAAGGATCTAATGACGGAAGACAATGAAAATACAAAAGAAAAAGTGTTTGGAGGAAAAACATGCCTGTTTGGGGGTGATTTTAGACAAATTTTTTCTATTGTTCGAGGTGGAAACCGAGAAAATATTGTAAATGCTTCTATTAGTAGGTCAAGATTATGGAAATATTTCCATGTATTTGGATTGACTGAAAATATGAGGTTGTTAAGTGGAAAATGTAATCCAAAAGACCAACAATTAATATCAAAGTTCAGTATAATGGACATTGGATCTTGGAGATGGAAAGCTACCAGCAAAACAATTGAGGGTGATGAAGAAGAAGCTACATGGATTGAGATACCTACTGATTTATTGATTAAAAGTGGCAATAATCCTATTGAAACAATAGTTCAGACCATTTATCCTAAACTATTTGATAGACTTGGAGATGAGGATTACCTTAGAGAAAGGTGCATCTTAACACAAAAGAGTGATATTGTGGACACGATAAATGACTATGTGGTCTCATTGCTTACAGATAAATAACATGTTTTTCTAAGCTCAGATTCGATTAGTCCACAATCATACGATTATGAACATGCAGCGCTGATATACAACCAGGAATATTGAATGCTCAAAAACTCTCAGGAGTACCTAACCATGTACTTCGATTCCTCATGTACCAATAATGCCTACAAGGAATATAAATCCAAGTGCTGGCCTTTGCAATGGTACAAGGCTCATCGTTACTAAGATATTGAATATGAGTATTCAAGCTAAGATTTTGACAGGTATTGGTGCTGGAAAAAGTGTTGTTATTCCAAGGATAGTAATACAACCTACGAAAACACACCTACCTTTCATCCTAAGAAGGGTGTGATTTCCTATTAAGGTATGTTTTTAATGACAGTAAATAAGAGTCACGGATAGAGTATCCACAATGTGGGAATCTATCTTCCAAATCCAATTTTCTGTCATGAGCAACTATATATTGGGGTCTCCAGAACAACAAGTCGAAGCAGGTTCGAAATTCTGATCGATAAAACAAAGGATATTTTACCGGAAGATTATACTCAGAATGTGGTGTACAAGGAGATATTCTCAAACATACACCAGGTAAGTAATTTTTTACATTGATTAATAGACTACTATTAACAAGTAAAGAAATATTCTCCTTGTATACCACATTCTGAAACAAGGAAATGATTATGATCATAATCAGGTAAAGTAATTTAAAACATTGTTTACGTAAAAACAGGTAAAGAAATATTCTTTAAAAAGTAAAACAATATTCTTTGAAATATTCAAGGTATATGTTTAAATCGATATATTCTTAAATACTTATCATGCAAACCAGATTTTAAACCTATATAAATCAAATCTAAAACACTCTAAAACGTCATAGAAGAGATTTCAATTAAATACTTTTGTAAACATACTAATCTCATGTAATATTTTTTTCATTATGTGTTCAAGATTTAGCATAAATATATAAAACTCATAGTTATTTATTTCTCTGCAGCAAAAAAATCAAAGATGAAGAATATTACAAGGCCTAAAACTATACATCAAGCAACACAGTTCCAGAAAAAGTATGAGACACTTTGGTTACAAGGGGAAAAATATGTAAGTTTTCTTTATTTCAGTTTCAAACTATGTTATCTTATTTGATTGTGTAAATATATTCACCAACCTGTCAAATAAAGGGATACTCATTCAACTGCAACGCAACAATTGAAGGCTTGGAAGAATCAACAGAATAGTACTACTTCGTTTGCCCACATGCAGTGGAAGACAAGGAACAAAAGACAAATTAAACTGGTGCTATGCCTGCGAAGAAGAAATCGATTATTCAAAAATCAGGTTAATACTGAAGCTAAAAGTAAGTGATAAAACTGAAGGTGCAGTATTTATTGTTCTTGGAGAGACAACAGAAAAACTGATTCAAATGAAACTTGGTGAAGTCAAGAATATTGCAGATGGAGATAAGGTAATAAATCTAATTTATAACTATACTTAATATCTAATCCTTCTTATATGACTATACTAACACAGTTACATAAGCTATACATGCATAACAGCTTGGATTCATGGCTCCGGTATCAGAAAAAAAATTAAAGGGTCCAATGCCAATACCAATTTCAGTTATATGTTACAAAGCTGATGTGGGGAAAAAATGTTATGAAGTAAAAAAAATCTCCCAAATATGTGTTTCAAAATCTATTAATCACAAAGAATATGAGATAGCACCAAAAACACCAACAAAAAAAAAGAAATCACAAGGTAGTGATATCTGATACTGAAGAAGAAGAGTTTTTTGCACCAATAAGATCAAAGAAAATGAACCTCAAACTGGTGTTATCTGATACAGAATAAATTTAACATTTTTCAAGAACTTTATCTATTTTAAGTTACTAATACTAGATTATTTCTTAATTAGTAATTTGCAAGTTGTTTTTTGATATTAGATAGAAGTTTGTTGAGTTATTTTAGGTTTTTATTACTAGGTTATTTGTTAATATATCAATAACTTAATACATTTTAAGCTATTAATCAAATTATTTTTAAATTTATCTTTTTCAAAGAATTTAACAACCAGTAATCAGCACTGGAATAGCTAGCAGGCAAAAGTAAACCAGGTTGAGGCCTATCAATTCAGTCTCAGTTCGAATCACCAAAGATACTTGAACACAATAGTAAAAAAATCCACAATTGAACTCACTGTTATGTTGCAAGACTCACAGGTTAAAGTGATTCTACATTTAACAAATTCATAAGAGGATTACACTCCAATACCAAATAGTTTATATGTTACATCAGTAAACTAAGTCTATAGTATTACTTAAGAATAGCTTTTGTAGTGACTTTAAATCTTAAATCTTAAATGAAACCAACAAACCAAAGGAGTTCCAATTGGGCAGTAAAAAGATCAAATGAACAAACTGCAAATAAAAGAAGGAAATATCCCCAAGTAAAAAACAATTAGAATCTTCAACAAAAGAAACTTTATTTCTGAACACAAATTTAGATCTCATTACCAAAAGAAACACAAATTTAGATCTCAATTACCGAAAAAATGTGCCATAAGTGCATAAACATGATTAAAATAAAATTAAAACAACATACAATAAAACAAATAGAAAAATACAACAGACACCCAGAATTAGGAGTTTTTATATTAATCTAAACACATTGATGCTTTTACAATTCGGGGAAAAATGATTATTTCGTGCATTGTTTAACAACTCATGAAAGATGATTATTCCAGTGCGTTGTTGAACAGTGAATTCCAATGCGTTGTTAAGCATTGAAATGAAGATAACAAAGAATAACCAAACTATGATTTTGAGAGGGAAATATCATCATGTTGTTCTAACTACTACAAGCTCATATACACTAAACAGAAAACCATCAATGTAATTAACAGTGAAATGAACAAATCAAAGAAGAACCCCATTGCCAAAAGAATGCTATCTCAAATGAGAAGGTTAAGTTTTCTTATATAGGATAACAAATATGCTATAAATATGTGTAGGTGAGAGTTGCCTCTCTTGAATCCTCAACATGTGTACTTTTAGCAATGGAATACAGGAGAGGTTCATTGCCTCTCTTGAACCCTTAACATGTGTAATTTTATCAATGGAGTACAAGAGAGGTGCATTGCCTCTCTTCAAGGCTAAACAAGTGTCATAAGATAAAATTTAATTTAATTCAAAATCTTTTTCAACACCTTTTTTTTTCCTATTTATAATTTCAGAAGAAAATAATTCAATTTAACAAAATGAAGAAAAAAAATCAACAGATAACCAAAACCAATTAACAAGAAAATGAATAATTGAAATGCCTACCTGATTCTCCACACAACCAGAGATTCCTCAAAATCATAAATTGAATCAGAGAATGGAGTTCGAATCCTCAAACATCATTCAACTGCAATGATGAAAATGTTATTAGAACATCAAATTTGTTTTCGTTAGAGTTCAAAAACAGATTGAATCAAAAATTAAATCATGCAATGGAATTAGGATTTAATACAAAAAATGAAATCCAGCCCAAAAATCAATCTACAGTCCTTGCATAAAAAATTTAAAACCCAATCATGATTTTATATAAATTATAATCAAATATGAACTAACCTAAAAATGTAATCTTGATTCGAAAAAGAGAAAAAGAAAAACACAAACATGTAATATATATAAAAAACAATAAACACCCATTTACCTTAGAATCTGCATCTTCCATCGCATAATTTCAAAACCCAGATTGATGATATCTCCAAAACCATTTTCATTTCCAATCAGACCCTCCCTGATAAACTAGGTCTAGCCGAATAACAAAGGGATCCCAAATAAAATCCAAACGTATATCCCGGCCCAGATAAAAAGAAAATAAGCATCCATAAAAAACCTGTTAAGAAAAAAAAAACGCGTTTGGTAAAATCTTATACAAAATTTATATCTATCTAAATTCTATATTTACCTATATTCAAATATAGCTTAGAGAGAAAATTACCATATCTTAAGAGTTTCATATCTATGAAATTCTATGAACACCGACCTTGGAATTCTCTATAAATAAGAAACCTATACTTCATCCATCGTTGAAGCTAACACATACACATAAAAAATACAATTTTCCATGAAGGAGTTATCAAAGACTACCAAGAATGGAAGCCAAGGTATGATAAATCCTTCTTTGTATCATATTTATCACATCACATTGTAACTTGCTTATGAAAACTAACAGTAAGGTATCACGAATCCTTACCATTACTGTGCACATCCTTTTTATCATGTTTATCACATTCTTTTTCTGAAAGATTCTTATTATACCATTGTTGTGCACAGTTTTATTATCGTTTTTGTCACAACACATTCATAAGTTATGTTGTTGTAGATGAACTAAACACAGCACAATATAGGTTTATATGAAGTTATTTATCAATTTAACATGTTTTTTAAAAAATAATATACAAATCGACAGCAAATATAAAGTATACCCCATTGAGTGCTCTTAACATGAACCAAACTACCAACAAATTAGTCAAGGTGAAAGCGCTCAAGGTATGGATATCAGAGAATAAAAAATTTGGGCAAGTATGGAGCCTTGAAGCTCACGTAATAGATGTAGACGTAAGATTTTTTCAATTCTTATCTTTTTGGCATAATTACATAAACAAGTAATATTACATAGGTAACCCATTTTCTTCTTATAACTATTGAAAATTTCATGGAACCCAAATGCAGCCGAAAGTTCATAAGGATCACATTAATTTTTTCAAAGGAAAAATATTAGATGAACGTGTATACTCAGTTCAGAGATTCACTCTCCGAGTACCTACATGTGGATATATAATTGTCTCTTTCAGATTAATCATGTGGCTTAACAAATATGCTAAGATTCAGCAACTCGAAATAGACCAATCCACTTTTCCTGTTGAAAAGTTCACATTCTTACCTCTAGAAAGTGTACCTGCAAGAAAAAACTATAATATATATTATACAAGTAAATGTATCTTTACTTTTTTCTTTTTCAAACCAAGTTAATAGTAAATAGAAGAGATTAATGAACTGTAATATTGGTTTCTCTTGCAGATGTCATTGGAAAACTGAACTCTATATCAAACATAGTAATCAAATCAATTGATGAATATGATGAAACCAAAAATGTTCAAATGAGAGAAATTTATATAGAAAATGAAAGGAAATATACAATATATATTTACGGGTATTTTATTTGTTTGATCAACAAAAAACTAACATTATACATTACCTTTGATATGGAAGAGACAATCAAATAACTCTATGGGTAATTTGGAAGATATGATAAATGATGAGATATTAAAAAGTAACAAACAAATACCAGTTATTATTATATTTACCGGAACCTTTGTCAAAGACCACGAGAACAATAATCCTTTCTACTTCTGTTGCAACAAGAGTATTCGTCGACTCGAATACTGAACAAGTACAAGAATTTCGACAATGATAGGATTTTGGAATATCCTATTTATAAAGACCGCAATCGCATGGTGTCTAACTAGTAGATAGTAGCAAATACGGGTCGAACCCACAAGGAGCAGTGGAAATAATTTAATCAATATTCCTAATTGACTAATCAAGGATGATACTTTTATGTTTTTGATTTTCGGAAGTGCAAATGAACGAGAAAATCATAAAATAAGCTAGACAAAATATACAATGTGATCAAGTAGATAGGGCACTAGGGTTTTCGGTTTTCACCAATTTGATATATAAAACTCACATCTAATTTCCAAAATAATCGTTTCACCACTGTAATTTCATTCGCTTCCAAGTTGATATTTCTAAAGAATTGCTTATCAATCGAAAAATATATCCCAAAAAATATTACTAAGCATGGCATATCAATTTGAAAGCATAAACAATCAGTAGAGCTATCTAACCAGTATATAGTTTCAAAGAATCAAATATGAACTTGTGAGCATACACCGTCAAAGAATCTAATCCCAGCACGACATATGAAAAGGAAAGCATATATGATCAATTCCACTATTTATGCAATAATTAATCAAGCAAACAATGAAGATAAATTACTAAACATTTAAACCTTTTATTTATGAGTTTTCCATAATCAAAATTGGTTTCTACCTAAAACCCTAGTCACAAAAATCTAGCAAGACATGATAATGGGTTTCTGAGAACCCATAAAAATAATTAACAAAAGAATAGAAAGGTGAGATTAAACCCTCGATTTATAGTCTTTTTCATCTCTGCCTCATTTTCCGTCCAACCAATCAAACACCCAGAAGAAGTTTTATTCCCTTCCGTCTTTACGCTCACCTTCTCTCTGCCTTTCCACCTCCCTGGTTTGTCAGTCCTTGTTTCCTCTGCGCCTCCCAACCACATCCCAATACAGCCGCCAACCCTTCAATCTCCCTCTTTCCAGAACCTTTCATTCCTCCTTCCCTCTCTTTTCAACACCGAACAGCACCACTAAAAAAAAAACTCACTTTCCCTCTTTCACTGCTTTTCATCTTACCATTTGCCAATTGCCATGTCTCACCAATTAATAACCCATTTTTATCTGACGTCACCTGGACCGAAACCCGAAAGAAATTCAGCCTTACTCTTTTCTTATGCCTAGACGTTTACTGTTTGCCCACGTCTTCTCCAAGAACTCCCTTCAATGCAACAACCAACTCACCTTCTTGCCACGTCTCACTTCTACTAACAACTCCACCAGCTAACCACTACCGACCACACTTTCTTCTTTCATTTTTACACTTGTGTCAGACTTTGTCTTTGGTTCTGTCCTATGTTTCACTCTTCACAGCCAAACCAACTATTTTTTTTCTATTGTTTTTTACGTTAACATCCCCAAACTTCACGACCACATCCTTCTTCACCAGACCAAACTCTAACCATACCACGTGTCAGTTTCTCTTTGTCTTTGTTCTTTCATTATGTTGTGTGATGCCTTTTGTGATGCTAGCATGGAAAATCAAGTGGCAGCCGAATTAGAGCTTCCCATTTGGTTCCGTGAGTACTATACTTTGACTGTAAACACCATTTTAGCTCTTATTTAGCCAATTTATTTGTAACGTTGGCCTTTCGCTGTATCGCCTATAAAAGCACTAAAGCAACAAAATTAGTATAAAAACGCTAACAAGTAAATATAAATTAGGCGGTAAAAATATATAAATTATACTCGTATCAGACAACTGTAAATAGGCCAACTATTTACATATAAATACACAGTAAATACATTACTTTAATTTATTTTATTTGAGACAGACTTGGCGAATAAACTACAGAAATCCAAGAAGTACATTTGGCACAGGAAATGGACCCGTTTGAAGAAAAGATATTTGAAGCAAGTGAACTACTCCTAGATGACAAGAACAAGCTAACTTTCTTTAACAGTTAACTCAAGCAGTATGTATTGTTAGTCTAATTAAATCAATATAATGCACTAATAATTGTTTGAAATATGACAAGGAATTTTTTTTGCGAAGCATTAGTTGTTTGTTACATCGAGGGAGATTGGTATTACATATCTTGCTTAAAACTCAAGAACAAGGTTGAATACAAAGATGAAGGGCCTTCTTTCCCCGAGTGTCTTAAGGATTTTGATGGAGAAGTGGTACCATGGTAAGAAAAAATAACATATCAATTTTCTAATAAATAATAGAACATATACTAATAATCATTATTGATCAATACAAGTATCGAATAACCATAAAAATCAAGGATCCTACTGATACTACAGAGCTATCCGTTATCGTACATAATGTTGAAAAGATGATGAAACAAAAGGCAGAAGAATATGTTAGGTATGCAGAGCGTTGTGAAAAGGTGGGAAATAATTTTAATACTCATGTTAATTATTATAATTTCAATAATACAATTTATTTTATAAAAACCAATGACAATACTAATGTTAAAATGTACAACACAATTTGCAACTAGGTGATAGATTGGTTGGCCAAAATTTTGGGTTTAAGATAAAGATAAATGAATACAATATTCAAAAACAATCATACAGTTACAAAGTTTTGAAGGTTTATAATGTAACGACAAAAAGAAAGACATCAAACGAAGTCGACCAATTGCAACCAAAAACACCCCAAAAAGAGAAACCAAAAACACAACAAGGTAATTCTGCTTTGGAAGATGATGTGTACTTGGATGATACAACAATACAGAAGAAAAAGATGAGAATGATAATAATTCCAGAGGATGAAGAAGATAAAGAAGAAACTGAAGGAACTGAAGAATAGAATTATTAGGATTTTATATTTTTTTATTTTTTATTTGATTCTTAGGATTATTATAAGTATAAATTATTTTTATTTTAATTCTTAGATTTATTTTGAACAACTTTTAAGTATAATTATTATTAGTTAAATTATATTTCTTATTTAGTAGCCACAATAATTTATAATAATTACAAGTTGAATCAGGCCCGTACAAGACACGGGCAGAAAACTAGTTATGGAGTAAATATGTGAATAACATTGTAATTAATCTTCTCCTTTAAAGGGCTAATTTTTTTCATACGCCTATGTTGAATGGTGAGAAAAGGCACCTCATCATTCAACGGTGAGCACTATCCGCCCTTAATATTGTTTAAACCAACAATTGGAGAGAGAAAAAAAATTCTTTTAAACCTAAAGGCTAAAACCCTATTCCTAATCTCCTTCTCTTCCTTTTCTCGTCAATCGACACCCTCTCCCTGATCTCCTTATTTTTCTTTTCTCTAATCTAGGTGTTCGACTGTAAATTGAAACAGGGAGGAGATGGCTTCTGTTCAGATTGAGGATGAAGGGAGATGTGTATGACTTGAACAAGAGACATAGAGCAACCGAGAATGCAGAGATGTGAGTTAAGTTCGCTGATTGAAAGAAAGAGAAGAATAAAGAATAAGGGACGGTGCTGTGAGGTTGGATTTATGGATAATGGTCGCTGTTGTGAACAATGGGTCTGTTCGAGTTTGTTTTTACAAGACAGGGAAGTTGACACTGTAAATATGAGGTTGATGGCAAGAAGGATATACGGTACAAATCAGGTTGAATAGGAGAGAAGATGTGGATTGTTTTGTCATGAGGAAACATTAAAAAGATATGGTGATGAATGGGAGAGAATGAGCGAGAGATGGTTTTGAGCGAAGTCAGAAGGTGGATCTATTGATGATTGGGAGTTTGATGGAAATTGGGCTCAGCATATGTTTGTCGTGAGTGAATGAATGACTTGATTATCATATGCATGAAGGAGATAAGAATTGGATGTTGAAAAAATTACAACCAATTCACGCTAATTTTTCCATAAGAATTGGATGTTGAATTGATGTGAACTTAAAATAGCCTGTCAGTTCCCTAAGACTGAAGGCTCAATTTTGTGGGCTTAAATAGTTAACGGGCATTATTCTTAAAATATGATTCAGGCATTATTCTTAAAATTTGATTTTGATTAAGAATAACAATAATCATAATAATAGTAGTAGTGGTAAGATATTAGAACAAAGTTTAGTCAAGAGCACAAAATGTTGGATTTTGCATATATAATAGGTTGGAGAATACAACAATCAAGGTTTAAAATGCATCACGACGGCGCTCCGCCACACTAAATAAAAAATTCTCATTGAACCGGGTGCATAATACGGGTTAAATGTCAATTTTGTTAAAAGAAAAAATACTTGTCCGGAGGATAACTGTTATGAGAAATTAAATATGTCCGGTGTATAAGTACAAATCTAGTATAATGAATGTAAACAACACTAAACTATAAATGGATTTATACGTAATCGATTGTACGTCAATCTTTGAATTGTGGGTGAGTTTTTTTTTGAAGGCATTGTAGGTGAGTTATACGTCCTTAATTACAGGGCTGCTAATGGGAGTACCATATTCCACAGGAGTGTACTAGACCTCAGACTCAGGCGAGTAAGACACTGTTTTTGTTGAATCATTAAGGTTATCCTTTATCGCCTCCAATTTTATTCCCCTGATGTTACAATTATTACATTTAGGTTATTTTCTTAAACACGATAAAAAATTGTTACCTAAAATCAACAAGTAATGGTAAACTTCAACACCAAAAATGAAGATTTTGTGGTGAAATTGTTTTTTCTACTGGATTCGAATATGAAAAAGTGATTGAGTCCTATCATAATGTTTGAGGGTTAATTGATGGTCATATAGACGGTTTTCAAGTTGATGATAAATCAAACATTCAATTAAGTTGGTGTTCTATATCTGGTTGTGTTTTTAATGAAACTCAAAGTATATTTTAGTTTTTCTTTTTTTTTATGATCAGTAGAATTCTCTTTGAGGTTCTTGCTCTCACAAGGTTTATGTTATTGGTTATATGGTGATTGTAAATTTACGCTGATGTTATTATGGTGTTAGTTTGATGGAAATTCGTTCATGGATTTAACATTTTAATATTTTCTTACATAGTGCTTGATATATTATTTCAAAGAAAACTCTCATATGTATATATATATATATTATCTCAATAAGCTTCCAGGAGTAAATAAATCGTGTGAGAATTTTGGCATTGATTTAGTTTAGAAGATTTGTTATTAACAAGTGTATGAGGCTGCATAGGAATGAATTAGGAAAAATGAATCAAGTGAGATTTTGGTGGTTGAGTAGTGCTCATAAACCCCACATTCACGTTAATATTTCAAGAATTCTAAGAAAAGACATAGACTTAAAAAACATGAATAAACCAATTTAGTCTTCAAAATCAAACTTGAAAATTACAATTTATAATCGTGTTTTTGCAAAGTTATTATGTCTCCAATTTAAGTTCTACCATCCCTAATATCTAAACCTCCACCATGAATCACAACACAATGAGCGCACAAATAATGTTAGTCATTTAACTAACAACCCACGTAAATAATGCAGGTAATTTAACTGACGACTCACATAGATTATGCAGGTATTTAACTAACAACCCGCATAAAAAATGCCAGTAATGGAGTTGATATCCAATATAACCCCATCATGCATAAGAATTTCACCTAATCGCTAAGACAGATAACCACATTTGTAGTTGGTTGCAGTTTTTGCTAATAAGATTGAAAAAGTACCAACTAGGAAAATTTACAGAATTCTTACAGAAAAACAAACACGCCAAAGTATTTACATAATCAATTTCATTTATAGGATTCAAATCCTTTATAATCATATATTTAAAGTCTAATAGCGACGGTACAATGGTCGGAAGCAATTTGAATTAAAACTTTTCAGAAGTCCTAGAAGTACTCATCATAAAAGTGACACTTGATCAGGTTGTTGTTATCGCAAACGATAGAACTAGAGTACATTATTGAGGCAAGACCCATATAATGAAGAGTATCCTCCGGATGGAAAAAAAATCCGCAAACAAAAATAGACCACACGCAACGAAGAACATGAGCAACCCAGCTTAAGAATACAAAGTATGGTGCACACCATCCACAAACGATTCATATTAAAGGATAAAAAAAATGTTAATAAGAGAAAACATATTGCAAGTAATTGCATCTTATGATATTTTGTAACTCCTAATAGTCCATGTAATGTCAAAATTTTGTTGAGCAACATATATGATCAAAAAACCAAAACCAAAAACAAAAGCATAATAAAGAAAATAAGTAGTAGGACTCCAGCTAGACCTTATGACGAATTCCCGAGTGATGACTCAACCCACTACTTGCAAGTTCAAAAACCCTTTTACACTTTCGATCCCATAAAACAAGTCAATAACAAACAACTTGTAAATTGTCACCATAATTTGGTATTAGCTATATCCATTAAGGAGTGCCTTATTAAAACTATCGATTGCATACACCATATCATTGCAGTCGAGAAACTAGCGGTGGGACTTGGTCGGGTTTGAAGGCTCGGCCAAGCCAAACCCGAGCTAGAATTCCCTTGGCTGGATTGCACATTGAAACTGTGGAGCCCAAAAGAAATTTGTCCATGGACGGACCACAATATATCTCGGGTTCTTTGGATTAGCCCATGGAAGTCTTAGTCATGTGATAAAAATAAATAATTTAAATAAAAATTGCATAAGACTACTAGAACACTAATTAATTTCTAAGAATATTGAGAGTATTTATAATAATATAACAGAATTTTATGTTTAAAACTTAACAATTATCAATGTTATAGATATAATATATACTTTTCTTTATTAAATTTAAGAATTATAATTATAACTACTCTGCATGAATAATAATATCATACATAAAAGTAATTTATATAACTATATAAATTGTGTTTTAGGTTAGACGGGTTGCGTGGGTTTATATAATTTTTGCCTAATACCCTCCGATATTAGCTTAGATTAGTGAAAATTTTGTCCATGTCCTTATAACATTTTGAATTGCATCGCCCATGCCCGCCAATATTTGGGTTGGGCACGGGTTAGACGGGTTGATCCAATCCAAGTACCACCCTAACGAGGAACAATTAAATAAAAAACCTTTAATTTGGACAGTACTATCCAAGAATTACGAAGAGTCTAATTTTTGAACATCTTAACCAGTAGTAAAAAATCTCTAAAGAAATAAAGTTATTCAAATACTTGACCAAGACTCAATTGTACTCTATGAACAAGCTCTACATGTGAAGTTTCAAATGCAACAAGAATTTCTCCGACACTCATCAAATCACATCCATCAGGAACCTAAAACCTTTGTATTGCTAATAAAACACAATAATGACATCACATTTACAAAGAATGGTTTGTTAATAATGCTTACAAATTATTTTGATCCCAAAGAAGTGACAAATCAAAAAACCGAAGATTGATTTTGAGTAAATCTCATATCCAATTTTGAACTTAGTAACTTCAATTCCAACAAAATCAACTAAACCATAGGAATGCTCGATTTTAAAATCCGTCAAAACCATTTTATCATTATTATAAACAAATTTACCAAATAGCCGAGCCTACACTAATGGTATACATGTATTAATTTACTTAATGTCATCCGAATAACTAGGTTTTTAAAATAGGGTTTTGTTGTTAATTAGTTTTTTAATTTTATTTATTGTGATTTAATCGAAGTTGATTTCGAAAAAATGATGATGGTGTTCATGATGCAGAAAGAAGATGGGAACTGATTTCATTAAGGAGAACTTGAGATAAATTTTCTTTTCCCTGAAGAGGGAGAACGTAAAGACAAAATATGGATTGTGGTCCTTTTTCCCTATGTTTATCATTAGGTACCTAGTGTCACGGCCCGCCCATTTCCCACATATTGGGCCGACCCATGACA
>JAJJMC010031261.1:1292593-1397235 GCA_023531435.1 Papaver californicum
TCCTTGTACATTCAAGATAGTGGTAGAATACTCTAGAATATTCCCATATTCTAGAACCCTCCATAGCATCTATATAAGGTGGGGAGCTCATTTGCTCATTTCATCCACCAACAATCTCTTAAGCAATTGTAACATTCTCTCTCTTAATCAAATACTCTCTTCCACTTAAAATCTCTAAGTCTCTTCTCTCTTTTGTGATCTTTTAGGCTTACTTGAAGAGTTCAAGTGCCGCACGGTCTAGTCTAAAATCTTAGCCCGTGACACTAGGTAAACTTCTAGAATATAACTATCTCTTATCACTAGAAACAGATTGTGCAGAACCTTAGCACACTCCCGTGGAATGTAATATCCCCGTTAGCATCCTTGCTTAATTGCATGTGTGTAAACCGGCTAATAATAATTTGAACTTGTAAGTATACTATGGATGAATGTATGTACTCATGAGTCATAAAGATACCCATCCAAAAGAAATATTTTGTGGATCCATAGATTCGAGAAAATATTACCTTAACTTTTAAAAACTTGAATAAAATTACTGTAGAAACTGCGCCATAATTTTATTTTTCCCAAAAGCGATAGAGATGATTTATCTTTTTTTCATCTATTTTTTATTAATATTTGAGACAATTATTTATTTTTAATGGGAAACTTATTCGTACTAAATTTTAATGTATACAATGATGACATGAGTAACACAGATAAATACTTCGACTTTTTTTTTTGAGGCTTAAAAGTGAAGGCCTGCTAAAGTCACAACTCACAAGAACTTGTAATAAGGTATAAATTTCACAATGAAAACGGGGATTTCACACAATGACCTTTAAAAAGAGAGGGGAAAAGAAACACTTGTTTTTGTTATTTTCTTACTTTGTTTTTTATGTTTTTCATCGTTGTAGTAAACATCATACTAGAAATATTGCAGTTAATTTTGAAGGAGAAAGAGTGAAATCCTCTGAAACAGTAGACGAAGAACAAGGTGAAGCATTAGCAGCTCTGGAGGCTAATAAATTGGCTGTGGAACAAGGAATTACTGGTCTTCAATTAAAAGAAGATAACAAAAATGTTGTCACTGCTCACTTTAGTTCTGTTAACTGGAAATGTTATCTAGGAATATATTTTTCTTTTAAGAAGCTTTGCTAGTTGGTCATCAGTAGGGATGTTCATGGCCGGTTTCGGTTCGGTTTCTTGCCAAATCAAAACCGAAAACTGGTATAGTCGGTTTTTCAAAAACCTTTCCAAAACCGTTCCATTTACCGCCAGTTCGGTTCTTACTCGGTTTCGGTTTTTCCAGACGGTTTCGGTTAACCGACTGGTTGTTTCAGTTTCATGAAACTGACAATACAAAATTCAGAAAAAACAAAAAAAACACATTTTTACATTCATTCTTCATTAAATTCCTGCAGAAATTTAAGCAATTCAAACAACATAAAATTCCTGCATACTTGGAACACAAACACATCAAAAAAATCCACAATTGTTTGCACACAATCTATTTTAACTTAAGAGCCTTAAAGATCCACAATTGTCAATTGATGTTCCCTGATGCTGTTGTTGTTGTTGCCTGTTGATGCTGATGCTATTGCTATTGTTGTTGTTGTTATTGATCTTGTTGTTGTTCAAAAAAGCATGTTGTTGCTGTTCAAGAAAGCATGTTGTTGTTGTTGCCTGTTGTTGTTGATGTTGCCTGTTGCATATGTAACAAAATCCACATTCACCTCTCAAACAACCCAGAACTGGTACATATTAGGTCAACAAGAAAGCAGAATTGAGTGCTCCAGGAAATCAGGAACAAAGACAAAAATCAACGCATGAAAGTTCAATATTTAACAGATAACATGTCTTAGATCCACCACACAGAACACCGAGGATGATGCAGTTTCATTAAAAAATCACCAAGACTTGAAGCCTGTTAATGTTAACAAATTCTGGAAAACATTGCAATTATGACTATAAGACTCAAATTGTTAAGCAACTAACTTATTGTGACAATATCACTGAGTCATATAGCATAAATGTATAACCTTAGCCCTTCGTTATTAAGATTGAATTGGTAAGCCACCCTATGAGAACATTTAAACAAACTTGACCAACAAAACAACATTCCACAATAATAATCTAAACTTGGCCAACCAAACATATAATCTCAACTAAATCAGTAAAAAGTCATGAAGCAAGCAAAAATCCATGAAGAAAATGGATCTCTGCACAACAATCCCAGTATCCTACTACAAAGCCTCAACCCCCAACTAAAATACTTAACATATAGGACTATGTCCTAAACCATATCATACATTATGTTATTATGCCTAATAACATGAGCAATTAAAAAAGAAAACAAAGACAGCCCTAATGGTAAATGTGGATGCAAAATGCTCATCAAAATATACAAAACAAAAATACCAATATAGTGAATTAAAATAAATGAAAATCTCAAACAAATACTTACTCTCAATGGATGCAAATCGGATACAGAACAACTCTTCTTTCAATTCACCATCAGAGAAATCAGTAGTGTGTCATACACATGATTTCTCATTCCCAGCATGTTCTTGTGGTAATACTAGAAATCAAAATCACAAACAAAAAAAACCCTAAATCAAATCTCACAGATCAAATCCAAACCTCAAATAAAACCAAAAAATAATTCAAAAAACAAAAAACAAACCTAGATGATTAGCACAGATCTTCAATGTCTTAGATTGTCTCCTGAAAATCTCGAAAATCTCTAAGACCTTAAATTATCAACCTTTTTCATCTACAAAACCAGAAGAAAATGAAAACCCACCTTGAAAAATCTAACAAATACTCTTTCAAAGTCCTTCCTCTACACAGTGAGATAGTAACTTATTGTATCAGAGATTATCAGTGATTCAGTGAAGGAGTTGAGAAGAAGAATATAAGAGATTGGAAATGGAGAGACGGATGGAGGGCTGGAGGTGGAGGCTGCTGGAGAAAGAATTGGAAAAGAAGAGATGGCCGACGAATTAGGGTAAGAGAAGGCTTATATATGAAGGTTAATGGAAGGTGTAGATTTAATCTATCAAGATCTATATCAACGATGTATATTACTCGGTTTTCTATGGCATAACGGTTCGGTTTTTGGTCAAACCAAAACCGAAACCGTGACTATCGGTTTCTAGGTTTTTTTTTCAAAACCGTTCCATTAACAAACGCTTCGTTTCGGTTTCTCCCTATACGGTTCGGTTCGGTTTCGCCGGAAACCCGTTACCATGTACAGCCCTAGTCATCAGATCGTGATTATGCAAAAAAAAAATGGTTTAAGAAACCTTTTTGACAGATCTTCTAAACCATCCAATGACAATAATCCGATGGTTCATATTTATGATGATGTGGTGTCATAACCACTTATTTTTCTAATCGGCTAAATTTGTCGAGCCAAAGTTCTTTTTTTCTTCTAAGAAAAATTAAGATTTACCCTATGTTTTCTCCGTAAGAAAAATGCGATCTTAATTAAGATTTATAGATTCATCGTCTTCCTCTATGATTTTTATTTAGTTATTTTTCTACTAGTATATTTTATAGCATCCACAGTGGAGCAACTAAAACCTGGACCAAATCCAAATATACTTTTTGGTCCGCCCAAAACTAATCACAGTGGGTGACTATATTTGGGTTTTGTTCCAGATTTTTTACTATTTGGGATCAAAAGTGATCCGAGAACTTGACCAAAATCGATTTTGGTGGAGCGTGAAGGTAGAAGTGTGTTTCTTGATAGGCGTGAAGTTGGTTGTGCTTCTCGTTCCAGACGTTAATCTAGCATTGTGTTTCATGATCCGTTCACACAAGAGTACGTCCAACGAGGCGTTAACCTTGTGTACCCTTACAATGAGGCGCTAATCAAACGGCCGCCTGTCTTGGGCTTCACAAAATTTATGCTCGTTTGTGGACGTTTTCCAGTCTTGCGCTTGTTTGTAGGCGTTAGCGAAAAATACGCCTGTGTGGGGCGGTGGTGTATATGAGCGCCTCTTGTAAGATGTTGGTGGAAAAATAACTAGATCTTAACTTGAATCTGTTTTACAAAGAGTTAACGGTAGTGGTGAACCACCAAGTACAGATGAAATTATGATTATGTATAGTGAGATTGATTCAGATGGTGATGGTTTTATTACTCTTGAAGAGTTTACTGTTATTAGTTCAGCTTTTGAACCTCCTGTTGTTGGTTCTTTTGAACTACATGATGTGTTTGATTTCTTTGATACTGATAAGAACAGTAAAATCTCTGCTGAAGAATTATTAGGTGTTTTCATGGCAATTGGTGGTGATGAAAAACGATGTACGTTAGATGAATGTAAATCCATGATTAAAGGTGTTGATTCTGATGGTGATGGTTTTGTTTGCTTCCAAGATTTCTCTAAGATGATGGAAAGACAGAGATAAAACATCATTTTGATTCGAGAACCTTTTTATTAATGTATATCGCTTTTAGAAGATCTTATTTTCTTCTATTATTAGATTTAGATGATGATGATGATCTGGTTCATATTAATCACTATAAATGAATGCCTAATATTAATCAAATCAAATTTTATTTTATTTCTGTCTCTGAAGATGTTAATGTGAATAATTTCTTTTTTCCTTGTTGTTTTAGAGCGTAATCGATTTACTTCGGAAATGAAGTTTAAGTAATTTGAGGGTACTTCTTGGTATCTAATATAATACTACCTTCTTCTACTCAAAATTTCTTTTCATTTTGTTTTATGTTGTATTTGAACACAATCATTTTGTACAGCAAATGGTATTGATAATGGTGGTGGAATTTTGGGGAATTTATAGGAAGTTGTTGTGAGGAGTAAATGCAAATTTTTGATTATTATAAGCTTAATCCTAGACAACCGTGCGTAAGGATAGATGGGCGTCTCTCCTCCAGGCGTTAGTGTAATCAATTGTTTCATAACACGGGCGTATGGCGAAGATAACGCCCAACGAATGAGGCACACGAACCAGTTGCACGAGAGACACATTCACCAGGAGAATGTATAAGTGTACGCCCCAACAGGCGCTCGTCTACACCCACGCCTATCAGTGGGGCGTGCTGTTACGCGTACGTCTACCATCAGACGTTGTTTCTGGGCTGCGCCTCCTACCGAGTTTTCATCCAGCGTCCGTCCCAACCAAGCATTTTCACTAGCATACGCCCATACAACACCAATCTAACAGACGGTTCATTATATATGTGTCCAACGCCAAACGTTAACTTAGTCTTCCGCCTGTCAAAATTTAGTCTTCTACCGTTGCGTTTCAGGCGGAGTATAACCAAAAAAATTTGGTATTTAGTCTTTGTTTTTACTCTTACTCGACTCATGACTGTGGAATCTCTTAGTACCTTTATGGCTTTGTATTCCTTAATTGTATCTTCAGGGATAAACTTTCATTTCTATGTCGAACTGTATCTTCTACTTAATTAGTTTTAGTATTCACGTGTATAAATAGCAACGAGGAGTTATCTTTTGTAGCTATTTCAGAGGAGTTATCTTGAGAATCTGTTTAATTTGGTTTGGTTTGGTTTTAGTTTTATTTTATTTAGGTAATTTATTGTTGAATCAATCATCTTCTTTCTTAACTTAATATATTTATTTTGTGATTTATTATGGTTTTCTAACCTGTTGATTTGCCGCTATTTTGTTGTGTTTTTAACCAGTAGTGGTCTTGCATCAGCTGTGCTAGGGTATCTTTGTTTCATGTTCTATTAAATAGTTGTGTTTAAACTATTTTTTCATCATCTGGTATTTTAATTCACTCAGTGAGCAAGGTGCAGTAGTGTATCTTTCAGAGTTCAGAAGTATGTTCCATTCTTCTTAGCTTCTTTCAAGCTATTCATCTTGCATTCATACCTCAATCCTTAAAAATCTTGTTCAAATCAAAATATATTCATCTCAGTTCTTCATCAAACATAATGTTGCAGAGGGTTATTTTTTAAAATTTGAATTTCCTCGAAAATTACTCCATCTGTTGACCATAAACAGTTTCAAAACATACCATTATTTTCCCATTCCTTTTTGGAAGTTTTCAAAGTTTGAATACTTCCACCTTTCCCTCCAACAACAAGATTTTCACTTGACTAAAAATAGAACCACCGAAAATATGGATATCTCGGTGTAGAAGGTGGGTTTTTGACAAGGATAAAATATTAAAATTATCTCTCATGACTCGAGTCTGAAGAAATGTAAAGCTTCAAAATTCTGCGAAGAAGTTTTAGGCAGGTGTTTATCCCTGTCCTCTCTCATGTGCTTATACATGTCTTCTCTCTGTATGTATGGTCAACTACATATAATGAAAAATTATTTAATGAATCAACATTCATACTTTACAAAATCATTAAAATAGCACTGGTGCTCACTATGACATTTCTAGATATTCTATGATTTTTACTAAAAGTGTCACAGGTATGCTCAGACACAAAATCAAGAATTGTGCTAAACATAAAACATAGCTTCTACTAGATAAATTTAGCCTTTGCCACATCAATCCTTGCTTAAGGAAACAAACAATGGCATAAACATACTTTATCTAACATCCAAGACGCAAGCAAATGGCCCACATGCCTTAAAACGGTGTTTTTAAACCAAGCTCGTCAGGCGTAATTCTGCGTTGCGATGTACAAAGTCATGATCCAGGAACAATTGGTAATGAATAAAGGGATGATTCATATACCAAACTCTTCGTATGGATGTCTTATGAAACATACTAAAAAATCATATCAATCGGACAAACGAGCTAAGAGGTATGATAAAAACATTCAACTAAGTCTCAGCTGAAAAATTCCTGAATTTTTCCCGACTTTTGTCTATTTCGTCTTTTGAGGCCCAGAACGAACTCAAAACTCAGATCCTTCAACGTAAGAGATACCTGGTGTTTAGGGCATGAAAAGGTTGGGTTGATCATCGAAAACGGACTTTGTATGAAGATTTTACAGCATTTTCAGCGAAACCCTAAATATGAATTTTTAGGGTTTCGAAATTTCATAAGAAATCTCTTGTCCATCCAAGTCCAAGGGGCGGATGCCCCCTTACTTTGTCCATCTTAGGTGAGACAAAGCTTGTCCTGCTTAGGCTTCAAAATATGTGCGTCTGCGTCTCAAAGGATATTTTCAAACCCTTATTAGGGTTTGAAAAAAAAATTACAACACTTGAAAACGTTGCAAAATCGTGTCAAAAAGCATTCCAAACCCTAATTTCGAAAATAGGGAAGTTAACCCTAATTTTTAACACGTCTAGCTCTTTGCTTGCGCGTCTTGCTTTCTAGAGCAAGGCACGACTTCACTCCTAGCATGGACATCATGCTTCTCTCCAAAGGTTGTTATTTTACTATTTTGCCCTCAACATGTGAGGCTAGCACAGGAGTAAAATATGGGCTTCTTGCCTTCTAGACAAACACTTTAAAACCCTAATTTTTGAAGAGGGAGACGTCTTTACCCCTTTTTCTTCCAACGAGAACACCTTGGCCAAGCAGCTAAGCTAGCGTGACTACCCTCAAGGAAAAATTCGCACACCTTCAATAAAAAAACCAAGTTCACACGACTTGTTGCTCGACAAAAATTGATAATTTTACTCTTTTACCCTCAACGTGTGAGACTGAGTACAAAAAGTAAAATATGAGTGTCTTGCTTCTTGTTAAAAGTTGACGTCTAGTCTCTTATCAAAATTTTGATGTCTTGCTTCTTGTCAAAAGATGGTGCTTTACTCTTTTACCCTCAACGTGTGAGGCTGAGTACAAATAGTAAGATGTGTTACTCTTTCTTGAAGACCAAAGTCGATCAGTCTTGTTCTTCTTTCATGTGAAGACCAGAGCTTGACGCTCCTCATCTTCCTTTTACGTGAATATTAGAGCTTGACGCTCCTCCTTTTCCTTTCACATGAATGTAAGAGCTTGACGCTCCTCCTCTTCCTTTCACGTCAACTTTTCTTAACTTGGAAAATTAGGGTTTTGACAAGCTTCGAAACCCTAAGCTATACTAGGACTCTCACGTATGTTTTCGTATAAGGCTTCATATACAATTTTTCATGCTCAACAACATACACTTATATTTACAATATAAATATATCGATACAATTAAGATGGACACACTGCTCCTCACACACAAATAAATATGTATTCTAGTCGGCTAGACTCATCATCTAGTCAAGCAAGATATATTTCTAGTCTGCTAGACTCCTCAGCTAATCAAGCAAGAAGTATTTTAGTTTAGTCTACTGGACTCATCAGTCTAGTCAAGGAAGACAGACTCATCAGCTAGTCAAGCAAGACATATTTATAGTCTGCTAGACTCCTCAGCTAGTCAAACAAGACGTATTTTATTTTAGTCTACTGGACTCATCAGTCTAGTCAAGCAAGACAAACTCATCGGCTAGTCAATCAAGACAAGTCTTCAGTCAAGAGACCTATTGAGCAGGTCTCAATTGACTTAACATCAGCAGTACCTAATACTACAATATTACACAGGACATTAAATGTCACAAATAGGGGGATACTAATTAGGGTTTTGGTATGGCGGTCTACGGTATGTGGTGCAGCATGGCATCCACTACAAAGAAACTCTGGAAAGATGGATAGCAGTTAAGTAGGTAAGTTGAGTAACCAATTATTCAACCGTAATTGAAATGGAGAGCAGTTGTCAACACCTTCTCCGCCTTCACCATTACTCAACCACCGACAGTTTCTTCCAGAAAAGAGGTCGAGTGGTTACAATAGTTATGATATAAATAGATGTTCAATCTATTAAACAAGAGATACGAGTTTCAAGTTCTTACACGATAACAAGTCTACTCTGAGATAGAACAATTCAATTGGATCAACCCTGATCATTCAATCTTCTCATACATAATACTTGTTCATAGTTATTCACACTAACTACATCCAACAAAGTCCGATACTCTGACCTCATTTTTCTCTTGCTTCCCTCCCTAAGACCAATCCATCTCCTCCTCACTTTGTGACTGAAGTAAGAATGGAACGGCCATTGCTTGGTTTAGGCCGGGATTATACAGATTGATCTCTTGAATCTAAACAAAGTACTTCAACAGTATAAATATTTAAGGATTGACGAATTATCACCCGCTCACCTCATTTTTCCTAAAATAACCCTCAATTCGTTTTTCCCCACAAACACCTGGATATCTTGGAATCTATTCATAAACATATCAAGTCCAAATTTGGAAATTTTGGTATGCTTGATCTCAATAAACCCTCATATCTTATTCAGGAGAATTACTTTGATCAAAATTTTCTCTTAAAAAATAAAATTCCTCCATGAAAAATCTCAATGGCTAACAACTCTCAAATTGAATCCTTAACCAAAAAAATGCAATGTACCAACATTGGATCTAGACCTCAAAGAAAATCGTTGGTCACTTTACAAGATGTAGCTGATGTTGCTGATGAATGGTCAAACAGTTTTATTGGAAAGATTTTTGCTAAAGATAAGGTAGATTTATCTAAGGTGAAAGAAGAAATAGGAGATCTTTGGAGACAACAACTGCAGAGAAATTCAAGTAAAAGGAAAAAACATTTTTATTTTTAGGATAAAAGAAAAAGAAAACAGAGATGTTATTCTTAAAAAAGAGCCCTAGATTATTGATGGAAACCTTCTTGTCCTTAAAAAACATAATCCTCATGCTGCCATCACAGACTTAACTTTCACTCATCAAACTTTCCGTATCAAATTCAAGAACTTGCTTGTGGAGCACTTGTCCAAAAACATCATTAATCCTGTGATAAATGATATAGGAACTAAAGTTGAAGTTAATCCTAAGAATTATCACCCAGGATATGGTACTGGTGTTAAAGCTTATATTGAGGTTACTCTCAACAAACCTCTAATAAGGGGTACTTGGATACCTAATGTTGCAGTTAAAGATGTGTGGATTCAATACCATTTTGAAAAACAACCAAAGAACATATGCAATGAATGTTTTGTTATCGATCACATTGAGGAAACTTTTAAGGATACTGCTCATAAATTAAAAATGGAAAAAATGACTAGAATTTGATGCTTATTATGATAAGCTAGAACAAGAGGTTGAATACTTTCTCTTTAAACAAGATGATAATATGGATGTGGAGTAAATTAGCTCTAAAGATCCAAGATCTAAGAATTATATTGAACCGGCTAGTTATGCCACCCAATCCAACCAGAACCAAGCTTATTCCACCACTGGCAACCACACTGAACTCTTTAATAATGTTTTGTTTGAATCAAATGATGAAGGGGATAAAAATGTTCCACAGAACATAAGAAACAAAGCTTCCAATTTAGAAGACTCTTTGGTCATAAATGCACAAATAGCTGCAAATCAGGTACATTTTTACTTTAAATCTTTAAAGCTTTTGGTTTGTTTTTCTCATAGCAATTTGTTTATTTTTCTTAACATTTGTCTCTTTTCTTGCAACTTGAAGTATTTCTTTATTTTTTAAGCTTATTACTCAAACAAAATTAGGCTTTTACCTAAACTTATCATTTTGGGAACAATGAAAGTTATAAGAACCCAAAATCCTGATATTATCTTCTTGTGTGAAACCAAACTAGTCAGAACCAAAATAAATCCTTTGCTTAAACAATTCAAATACCCAAATATTAGAATACTAGAACCAATTGGCTTATCTGGTGGTCTTGTGTTGTTGTGTAAGAATGGATTCTCTTGTGAAATTGTTAGCTGTGATAATAATATGATTCATGCCCTTGTAAGATGACTTTAGTAAACCTGAATGTCTCTTATCTTGTATGTATAGTTTTTCTAATCACAACAAGAAGAAATGCCAGTGGGATTTTATAAATAAACTTGACAAAACATTCAACAACCTTGGGTTCTCATTGGTGATTTGAATATTCATCTTCTAGAAGATTCTTCTGTGGGTTCTTCTTCTTCTTCCTCTGGTAGTATGGAAATGGAATTTTGGATGCTATTGGTATTCATGATTTGGGGTTTGTAGGGAAAAAACATACTTGGACAAACAATAATCAGGGTACTGGCAAAAAAAGGTCAAGAATTGACATGGCTTTGGTTAATGGTAATTGGTATCAGATTTTTCCTTCTTCAAAACTACTTCATTTGGATCAGGTTGGTAGTGATCATAGTCCCATCTTACTTCTAACAGATTATAACTAAGAAAAACTATGGAAGCCATTCAATTTTTTTTATACGTGGTTGCATGATAAAAGATGCACCATCCAAATAGTTAATGCTTAAGATGTTACAGTTAATGGCTCACCATCTTTCAAGCTAGTCAAAAAGCTGCAGTTTACTAGGCAAGATCTTTCAAGATGGAACAAGTTTCAGTTCGGGGATACCAACTTTCAAATTGATAATCTTCATAAATTGTTGTCTAACTTACAATCACAGCCTCATTCCCTTGAAGTCAACACTCAAGTAATCCATATTAACAATGAGTTACAAAAATGGAATCAAATTCAATCTGATTTTCTTAAGAAAAAATCAGAGACAACTTTATCAAGGAAGCTGACAACAACACCAAGTATTTTCATTCTTTGATCAATAGGAAAAGGGCTTGGAACAACATTGATAGTCTTCAATTTAAAAATAATACTTGGGTTCAAAAAAGAGCAGATATTTATAATCTTCTACTAGTCATTTTTAAGATATCAGCACTACCACTTCTCCAATTATTGATGAGAGTTTCTATTATATTTTTCCTAGCATTGTTACAGAAGAAGATAACAGACTTTTGTTAATAGAACAACCAATGAAGAAATCCATAGTACTCTTAAAAGTATGGAGAATTGGTTATCCCCAGGACCAGAAGGCTTTCCAGTAGATTTTTTTTCCAAATCACAATGGCACGTTGTTGGTCCTGAAATTTGTGAGATGGTAAAACATTTCTTTAATACTGGTAACATTCTCAAGGAATTAAACAAGACCTATATTTCCTTGATTCCCAAAAATCATAAGCCATCTAATCTTGTTGATTATAGACCCATTGGTCTATGTAACACTAGTTACAAGATTATATCCAAGTGTAGATGGTGAGTTTTTAACAAGGGATAGAATTGTAAAATTGTTCTCTGCTAAGCAACAAAACATATATATGTGCATACTTATGCGCATATGCTTAATATAGAATATTGTGTCTCTACTTATATTCTGCAAGCGAATTAAAAGTACAGATTCTCTATAAACATTCTAAACTGGCGCTGTAGCCTCTTCAATACTCATGTCATATCGAACTAGTCTCAAGTCGCATAAATTCCACGGTTGAATTCCTTGAACTTGCCTTGAATGTGCACTGATGTTCTAGAAACATCCATAACACTCGGGAATAACTAATGCTTAAACCCTGAAATACATTATAGCTTAACGCTTCATTCGCAACGAATGCTTCTCAAATTGCTCTTTTGAGCCTAAATATGCTACTCTAGCACTTTGCTTAAACATAAGCCACAAATAATGCGTCACTCCTCTTGGATGCGCCACAACTAAGAAATAATGCCATAAAAGATGCATTGAATCTCTGAGCTAGGCTAACCATATCATTTTCTCATATTAGCACCAAGTTAGCACTAGAAATTTGGCTACCGCATTGGCACCAGTTAGCCACATTAGCGCTAAAAGCGCCAACTTTCCTGACGCTAAACCTTAGCACCTGAGAAGTGCTAACTAACCTAAAATGGTATTTTTTAGCATATATGTTGGCATAATGTGCATATTGGTCTTACTCCTGAGACATTAACACACTAGCCTTTTACATTAAAGAGTTAGCACATTCTTATTTGCGCTAAGTAGCTAATGGTAGCTTTGCTAGATACTTTCCTCATAAATACGCCTTTCTTCTCAATATGGGTCCAACATTGAGTCTTATACAAATTCTAATAGGTCTCCCTGCTTAAGGATCCCTCTACAATATTTGGCCTCAAATACCTCTCAGACTGACAATAAGTCACTCTTAAGCTAATACTTAGCCATTAAATATGTCATGTTACTTACAAGTAGGTACATGGCCACTGAACTTCCCAGACTCGACATTAATCAGTCTGAATATCAATCCAGTGAATCACACAACTTGTTTCACTGACTTAGCAAGTCCTTTGACTTGACTTGACTTAATCAAAACCATAGTGGCTTATGACTCCACTATTTCCACGAGATATCAAATACAACATGGGGGGATTCTCATTGGGATATTGGTCTGGCGGTCTACGGTAATCATGGGTGGTGACACCACCCCCACCAACAAGAAGGTAACAAGTAGTGGGTGGTTACAGAGCAGTTGAGAGGATGAGGAGTAGTGGTCAGACATGTCTTCCTTACTTTCCGGGCACCATCCCGCTACAATCTACATAATCATCACTTATCCACCTCTCCCTAACTTCCATGATTTACGAGAAATCAGTGTGTCTGCTTTGAACTATAAATAGATGATTCTCGTCTATTCGAAACAAGAACACACAAGATACTCAGTCTGGAGAAACAAAAACCTACAAAATTAGTGATTCCTCTTAGAGAATCCATTTTCTTCTTCATACACTATCACACTGGTATTTTCTCAACCTTCTTTGCTTCCCTCCCCTAAGACGTACCCAAATCTTTTCCGTATTTGTAATCGAACAGGACGTGGACGGCCATTTCTTGGTTTAGGCTCGTCCTTTTTGAGCTTGATCTCTCGAACATACCTGAAAGTACCATTTTGCAGTATATTTATTTCCACCCTAAAACCAAGATTTTTGTTAATAGGATAAAACCAATAATGGACAAGATAATTAGTCCATACCAAGCTGCATACTATTTTGGCAGATTGATCAATAATAACATAATCATTGCACATGAAGTTATTAATTCTATGAAGAGAAATGAAGGAGAAGGTGGGTGGATGGCTCTTAAGTTGGACATGTCTAAAGAATTTGATAGACTTGAGTGGATTTTCATTTTGAAAGTTCTTAGGATCTTCGGCTTCTCAAGTGAATGGTGTCAACTAATATCCCAATGCATATTTACTTCTACATTGGCAGTTCTTTTAAATGGTTCTCCCTGCAATGAGTATAAACCTACTAGAGGAATTAGGCAAGGGGACCCCCTATCCCCTTACCTATTCATTTTAGCAATGGAGTTTTTTTCAAGAACTCTTACTACGGCCCACAACAAAAAAACTATAAAGGATATCTCTAGCTAGAGGTGCCCCATATATCAATCATCTGCTATTTTCAAATGATTATTTAACTTTCACTCATGCAAACCATACTTGTGCTACTAATCTTCTTCAAGTGTTACAGGATTTCAAAAATCAATCTGGTCAAATAGTGAACTTTGACAAATATGCTATCTACTTCAGCAAAAATCTTTCTTAAGATACTTGTGATACTCTTAGACAAATGTTGGGTGTTAAATATATGGAAAAAATAGAAAAATATCTTGGTTCTACACTATTGATAGGTAAATCAAAACAATTGACTTTTGAGATTGTGAACCAATATTTTGAAAGAAGACTTGCAGGTTGGCAATCTAAGTCATTAAATCAGGCAGGAAGGACTATAATGGTAAAGTCTATATTAAACTTTATTCCAGATTTTCAAATGAGTACTTTTAAAATGCCAAAAAAAAATATTCTGAAGCTTAATTTTGTTCAGATAAGGTTTTGGTGGGGTTACAAAACAAATAGGGTTGCTAACTTCATTGTCTGGCTAAATCTGTGCTTCTAAAGACATTGGTGGTATGGGGTTCAGAGATCTTGAATCCTTGAATCATGCTCTTCTTACTAAATTATGTTGGCGCATATGTCAACATTCTGAAAATCTTTGGGTTCAAATCTTAAGAGCTAAATACTTTAAGAATGAAGAGTTTATTCATATTTCCACTGAGAAAAATAACACTTATTGGTTCTGGCAGGCATTGAGATTGGTCTTAAAATTCTGCAAATCAGTTACTTCATGGAGATAAATGATGGTAGAAAAACTAAAGTTTGGATTGACAGATGGGTACTTGGTGATAAGTGATTAATTCACATGTTTATAATGTCAAATTCATGCTTGTTTTACCTATAATTCTTACATATTACTTTTTATTATGATTATTTTCTAGTTTATGTCTTATATTAGGTGAATCATCCAAAAAGGAGCTACAAAGTACTAAAATGGATAAGGTAATGAAGTACTATTGATGAAGAAGGGCCAAAGACCAAATTCAAATCGTTCAAATACAGAACTTTATTATCGTCATCTTGAATATAATTGAAATATGAATCCAACGCAAAAATAATGAGGTCATTCCGAGTTCGGACGAAGAAGTTATGAGCAAAACAGCCGAGATGAAGAAAGTGAAACACACAGTATTACAATCGTTAGATAATGGGAAACCGTGCCTACCGATTATAGGTATTTTTGGACACGTAAAAAGTCCGTTTTATGGGTCTTACAATAGGTAGATATGATGGGTATCGAGCCTACCGATTATGGCAAGACAAGAGAGACTTCTTGGAAGCGTTTTGGACTTCTAAAAGGAGGAAACTTGGTCCCAATAGGTTTCTTAACTCTACTAGAGAGGAGACTTGAGGGCCAAGCATTGAAAGATATAAAAGAAGACATTTAAGGATCAAACAAGATATATTCCACATATAGGAAGTAATCTCATATACTCCACCTCTCATATTATAATTCTACATCAAAAACCTAGGGTTTACCCCTTTAGGGGGAAACCATTCTTCTTTGTAATATGAGTAGCTAAACCTTTTATTGATTAAGGATGAATTCAATGTTCTGAGCATGAAGCTTTATTAGTAATACAAGTTTGTTTGGAGTTTTAATCATTATCGTTTTTTTCATTAAACCTAGGGTTTATGATTGGTATCTAGATTGTTCAAGTGTACAATTTGATTAATCTATTGATCAATTTAATGCTAGTATTGAGTTATGAGATAAGTAATCGTCCATCGACACATACACAAGTAGAAATCCCGAGACCTTACAGAGGGATTATGTGGAGCAATTGCGAGTGAAGACAACACCAGCAAGTGGACCTTGATCTAAGAATTTAACTACTAGGATCAACCTAAATTCACAAAAATTAAAACATTCGATTGGGTTACACCTTGAGTGATTTACTACTTGGTGGTTCAAACGAATATAATCTGGTAGTCGAGAACTTCTGTATCCAGTGATAAAAGGAGTTTTGGGGATAGCACTGATCTAGTTGCTATTCTACGGTTGGTGATGAATGATTCTGATGAAAGATAGATAAGTATACTGGTTCAGTCAACGTTTGGTAACGGCGAAGGACTCCTTAATCATCTTTCTTAGTTTTGTTTATTATCTTTTTAGTCAACTTACAAACAACCCCCTTTTTTAAGATTTATTCTATTTTTGCTAATTTAAATAACTATTAATTACACAGCTCTTTGTGGGATCCTTTTCCTATTTCTATATTACTAATTAATTAGTGAGAAATATATTGAGTAATTTGTTGCACTTACGACACGCATCACTTGGTCTTAATACTGTTTTGGTTCCTATATTGCATGAGCATACTCAAATTGAGTTTGTTAATGAGCTCATTCTGCCAGATACCAAATCTTGGAACTATAATATGTTAACTACTTTATTTGATGATAATATTTTACGGTTGATTCTAAGGATACCAATCTCTCAACAAGATTCTGATATTATGGTTTGGATGCCATCTAGGAATGGTACTTTCTCAGTCTAGAGTACATATAACAAGATTGTAGAACGCAAAATTGATGTGGCTCGAGTGTCTAATCAGATCCCTAAAACAGTCTATCAAGCTTTATGGAAGTGCCAGTTGCCTCATAGAATAAAGCTCTTTATTTGGAAGTGCTAAAAGAAATAGTCCCTACCAGAATAAAGGTGTTCAGATTCAACAAAACTATTGAAACTCATTGCAGTATTTGTGGTGATTCTGAAGAAACTATATCTCATTTACTTTTCAGATGCAACCATGCAATAGCAGTTTGGATGACTATTAATATTAACATTGATTTGGTCAACAACAGTTGTGCTTATGTCAAAGATTGGATAACATCTTGGTTTTCTAATAATCCACACTGTTCTTTATATGAAAACATGAGATTGGTCTTTACTCTCATGACTGGTTGCTGGATCATTTAGAAGGAAAGATGCGACTGCATCTTTCAAGGGGAATCTCTTAACCCTTTAAATACAGTTTCTAGAATCAACTAACACCTCAATAGTTTTAATAATACTTCAATTGATATTTGTTGTGATACTTCTCAAGCTAATACTGATAACATTGTTGGTTTACATGCTTCAGTTGTAGCTAATATTAGCACAATAGTGGATGCTTCCTTTGACTATGAAATGAAATGGGTATTGGTTTGGTATGTTTTGATATGATAGGACAATGCAAAGGTGTTAAAGCATTCTACCAAGCTAAAGCATTAGACCCTGAGGAGGCGTAATGCACAGTTGTTAAGGAGGTGCATATTTGGGCTAAGTCTCTGAATCTTAGCAATATAAACATAGAAGCTGATGTGAGGGTGGTGGTCAATTCTATCAATGAGAATACTTCTTTAGTTAGATGGGAAAACAAAAGATTTCTCAAAGAGATCAAACAATGTTTTTCTTTTTTTAATTATAGGAAATTTTCTTATATTAGTATGGAAGATAATGTTATTACAGATGCCATTTCAAAACATTGCAGAAAGGAAAAAACTAGTGTTGAAGAGTATGGTAGTTTTAGTCCTTGGTTAACTACATGATGTAATTCCTTAATTATTTAATAAAAAAAATTATTTATAAAAAAAAAAAAAATGAAACAACTAGCCATCTGGTACTCTCTCTTGTATGGTTTGGAGCTTCCTCCTTTTATTATTACTCTTTGTCGTGTGTGGCTATCCATGAAAAGGTTGTAATTTGTAATCAAGATAATGAGGAGATATTGCGTCTAATGCCTACAACATCAATAGAAAATTAACTTATTCAATCTTTATTGGAATTATGTTGAATTATCATGCATGTACTTAAAGACCCAACTTGTGACAATTTCCTATATTTGTGTAGTCAATGTGTTGTGTACAATTAAATATACGGTAAATTGATCGATCATATCCATCAAGGATGATTTATTAAAACTAGCCAGATACCTTTCTTTTGTTATTAGGTCCAATCTGGAATATGAAATAAGTTTATTAATATGTATTTAAGTATAATTAATGTTGCATCCACTTAATTAAACTTTCTGCATAGCTAAAATATCAACTATGAACGGGGTGTGGGGGTGTGATAGTTAAAATATCAACTATGAACGGGGTGTGGGGGTGTGGTGGGGGTGTGTTATAGAAAAAATTTTAATTTTCGTTTTTTGGTAAGTCTAATTAAACAATTAAAAAATATTTTCATTGAGAGTGGTTATAGCGCCACATCATCATAAATATGGATCGTTGGATTGTTATCATCGAATGGTTCATATGATTTATCAAACCATTTTGATAAATCATTGTACCTCTGTCAAAAAGGACACTAATGATGTAAGTGATGTGATGGCTAAGAATGCTAGAACAAATGAAATGGTAGTACTGAGTGGAACACAGTACCTTTGGACTTTCTCATTAGAAGTTTGGAGAAAGATATTTCTTTACAACAATAGCTTTTATCTAATATATTTTTCTTATCTAAAAAAACAAATTTCACATTAACATAAAAAATAATTTAGCTAGAAGTTTGGAGAAAGATATTTCGTTTTAACATTAGCTTTCATATAACATATTTATCTTATCTAAAAACAAACAAACATCATATTAATATAAACAATGGTTTAATCATGGCTTAATGGTAAGGATCTAGCATTTAGAATTTTAAAATACTGATGTGTCATATTTCGAAGTTAGAGATTTAAAAAAAATAATTAGTGAATACAGGAGTCCAATATAACACCAATTCAAGTCCTCTCCATTCCCTTACTTGTTGGATCTTCAATCCTAATCCCTTTCTATAGGAATATAATAGACTAACAGAGTGCTTAACCACTATGGAACGACCAGTCAAAGTGAATAGTGCGTCAATCAATTTTTTGTTTGGTTGTCAGAGTCGTTTATATTTCTTAGAAGAGATGATTCTACATTGCGAGGCATTAAGGATCTAAAACATTTATTTGACCATTTAATTAGAGATTCTAAACAAAGATAACCCAACTATAAAACCCTATCTGAGATTATGTATAATAATATCTCTCATATATATATATATATATGGTCGATTGTCAGCCAAGAAAAATATTTCATGTTCTTTCACTTCACAAAATATGGGTTAGAGCACAATGATAAGAACAAGTTCGTTCCTCATAGAGGTATGGGTTTATTCGTATTTAAAAACTTAGGTAACAAGGGGGATTTTGTGTTTTAACACTAAATTAATTAAACCAATTATGCTAGCAAGAATGAGTAAAGAAAATCAATAGGTTGAGAGTACTGGCTAAGGGTTCATCTTCAATCATAATACATGCACTTTCACTAATAACTAGAGAATTGTCACTTATTCATTCATTATCAAGAGCCTTATAGCATCCCATCGAGAGCATACTCCGGTAAATTCCTCATGTCATCATATACCATAACGATGAATATGTAGTTACTACTCAAAGAACAACCAAATGCAACGTGCTATGAAGTTTAATCCCTCAAGAGCTTTAAGTTCTATGAATTAGGCTAATCAATGCAATAGATATACTACGAGTAATCTATTTAACATAGTTCAAGCTTCTACATGTAATCACACAAAGGTTCCGAATACAATTGGTAATCAAAATATGCTACTTATAACAAGGTTCATCAACAATTCCATATATCAAAACCCTAGTCTAGCGATAGATATGCATTCGTGGTTCTTTAGTAGCGCTCTTAAAAAAACATTCACACAATCATACGTGACGATAATAATTAGTAGAACAAGAACGATAATGATTTTATTAATATAACAAAACTAATGTATTAATCAAGTAACATGTTTATGATACTCAACTACATCCTTAACCAATATGAAAGGTTTATCTCATCATGGATTTCTTAAAATCCATGGAAAAATAATAAGTAGAAAAGTAAAGCAAACCCTAGGTTGTAGAAGAGTCTCCAACTCCAAAGATTCTTCTCTTCTCTTTCTCCGTATGTAAAAGTGTGTAAAAAGATCTCCCTCATCCCCTTAAAAGTTTCCCTTATATAGTACTTCAAATATAAAAGAACCCGTGCTCAAATCCCGTTCAAAATAGGATCCAAAAATATCAACCTCGTGCATAGAAGGGGAAAATTCGCAACTATTTGAGTCTAGTTGGCCAAGTCTTGCCGACCACAGCCCTCGCTAGTCGGCCAAGTCTGGCCGACCACAGCTTCTTGTGTTCTTCTGAAGCATCTCCTAATCGTCCGAGACTGGACTGCTAGATTTCTTCTTCCTTCTGGATTTCAATCGGCCGAGTCTGGCCCACTGCAACCCTTCTTGGTCGTTCGAGTCTGGACTACTGCAACTCCTTCTCTACCTTTTTACCGATAACTGCTTCATACGAAGTCAAAACGACTTCATTTTTTCGTTGTTGACTTGGTTTTCTCGTTCTCTTCGTCATGTGAGAAGAAATCCTGAATTTGAACAAGTTTCGCTTCCTTTTGGATGATTCACCTAATAAGAGAAATAAAACATAAAAGTAATAATAATACAAGGTAATTCACATGAATTCTAGCAAATAAGCGTAAGAAAATGATATCAAAACATGTAAATTATACACCTATCAATATACAATAAAATATTAGTTAACGAATAGAACATAATCACAAAATAGTCATAGCGTAAACTAACCCACGAGCACACTCCAATCCTCTAAGCTTCCTAAAATGATCAAATCTTAATTTTTCTTTTAGATTTTTTTTGTCTCGGCTAACAGAGTCGATTAGAAAAGAAAGTGGTTATAATGCCACATCATCATAAATATGGACCGTCGGATTATTATCATTGAATGGTTCATGTGATTTGTTAAACCTATTTGATAAATCCTTGTACCTCTATCAAAAAGGACATTAATGGTGTAGGTGATGTGATGGCTAAGAATGCTAGAACAAATGAAATGGTAGTAGTGAGTGGAACACAGTACCTCCGGACTTTCTCATTACAAGTCTAGAGAAACATATTTCTTTATAACAATAGTTTTTATCTAATATATTTCTCTTATCTAAAAAAAACTTTACTTTAGCATAAACAATGATTTTGTTAGAAGTTTGGAGATTTTCATCTAATATATTTCTCTTATTTAAAAACAAACAAACATCATATTAATATAAATGGTGGTTTTATCATGGCTTAATGGTAAGGATCTAGCATTTATAATTTTAAAATATTGATGTGTTCGTATTTGAAAATTAGAGATTTAAAAAAAAAATGAATACAGGAGTCCTATATGACATCATTTCAAGTCCCCTCCATTCCATCACTTGTTGGATCCTCAATCCTAATCCATTTCTATATGAATATAATAGACTGATAGAATGCTTAACCACTACGGAACGACCAGTCAAAGTGGGTAGTGCACCAATTAATTTTATGTTTGGTTGTCCGATTCGTTTATGTTTCTTAGAAGAGACAATTCTATATTCCGAGACTTTAAGGATCTAAAAATTTATTTGACCATTTAATTAGAGATTCTAAACAAAGATAATCCAATTATAAAACAATTTCTGATGTTACGTATAATAACATCTCTCAAATGGTATATATATGTATATGATAAAATATTGGTTAATAAATAGAATATAATTACAAATTAGACATAGTGTCAACTAATCGCACGAACAGACTCCAATCCTCTAAGCTTCTTAAAATGATCATTGCCTCGTGTATTATTTGATCTGTTTATGAAACTGAAGTGAGAATTGAATGAGCACATCATTTTCAAGTGGTACACGGTAAAAACATAACTTACTTTCAAGTAATCACTAGAATAATTTGAAGACAGTGTAGGTTTTATTAAAAACTAATATAACACATAAAAACAAATAAAGTATATAAAATAATAATTCTACATGACGTATGTCGTAAGTGCAACAAATTAATCCACTTATCTTCTACTTTACTAATGAATAATATAGCAGTAAATAAGATTCATTCCTACGAAGAGCAAAAGTTTTAGTTGTCAAATGTCATATGGGGATTTTGTTTTAGATTAATAATAATTTAAAAAAATAAATAAGTAATAAATGTACTAGTAATGGAGAAAGATGTGATCGAAGAATCTTTCTTTGTTACTGATCAGTCATCAAATTAGTATATTCATTTATTCTTTATTAGTCACAGATTATCACGAACCACGAACCGTATAATAATAAGTACGCTTAGTTATCTCGAAATTCCTTATATCACTAGGCAATATGTACGCTCAGTCACCTTATTCTATCCGTATGAGCCACCATGAAGATGTAACTCAATCGAATGTCTTAGGGTTTGTAAATTTAGATTTGACCCTAGCAGTTAAACTCAATACGCTCGGTTCATTTACTAATGTTGTTTTTACTTACAATTGCTCCACAAGATCCCTCTACACGTTCTTACAATTTCTACTTGTATATGAGTATTCAACAATTACGGATATCCTAACTCTTCACTAGAATTAAATTAATTAACAAACTAATTTAATTGCAACCTAAACAATTTATCAATCAATCACAAACATTAATTATAGTAAAATCAAACAATAATCATGTTATATACTCAAATTCATTCTTAATCAGTTAGAAGTTGATTTACTCGTGAAAATCATGATATACATATGATAAAAATAAAAGAAAATAGTTAAAATGATAAAAATCGTCGTAAAATCAAAGAATAATCATGTTATATACTCAAACTTAAATTTCTCTTCTTTGTATTTTCTCCTCCAAAAGCTTGATTCAAGATTGTTTAGAAAAGTTTATAAGTGCTCCTTAAATAGGTAACCAAGTATATAAGTGCCCTGCTCGAATCCAGGTCAAAATAAGGTCAAAATAGGTTGCCACAGAATGGCTTGCTACGTACCCTTTACGTAGCTCGAAAGGATCAAGCACGACCGTAGTTCATCAAGCATGTCCCACAATTTCACAATGCCAACTTAAATCTTACAATTATCAAATGAATTCATTTCACTCATGGTGTACATATATATTTCTACTCATGGTACAATCAATCAACAGCTATTATTAGAGTATCAAGTACTGGGCCTGCAAGCTAGAATTTAGAGATTTCAGGCACCGTAGCTTACTGTGCCTGTAAATTAGAAATTAGCTAGCATGATTCATAAATCCTAAAAGTCCAATTTATTAATTAAAGGAAGAAACTACCCGTCATAACCAGCACATCTATAAACTTCAAGTCATAGTCTGTAGTTAGTTATCACATTAAGCACAAACAAAGATAAATACCCCAATCACATATATATCCACCTCACAGTCACATTAAGTTCATGTCCAAAATTAATATAAAGGAGTTTTAAGTCCAAGTAACCAAGATTAGCATAAATCCACTCATTGAAGTACTACAGCCATCAAAACAGATTAAACTAGTAAGCCAATAATGGTTTCAAATCTAAATCAATGATTTCATGTCCAAATGTGTACTGATCCGAAAAAAGACAACCAACGCTTACTAAAATAGCAAGCCAATGTTTCCGAAATCAAAACGTCTTCGGATTCTTTATTACGGGGATCTCTAACAATTACTATAAATAAATCACTAAATTATTTCTATACTCATACACATTCATGTACTGCCTAAGCATATTTGCGCTCTCAGTGTTCTGCCACATTTCAGACAACAATGTTATTAGCAGGCTATGATATGAAGGCAGTCTACTAACACAATCATTCTAACTTCTTTTGCTTAAGTAGGATTGACGCTCAATGACAAGGAATATATATATATACCAGGGTACAGAAAGCTAAATAAATTTAGGAGCATGATAGAAGGAGTATTATGCTGATACCGGAGTAAAATTAAAAGAACCAAATATCATTCTGGTAAACAAAGAGCTCACAAGGACGAGATACTGTATCAGCATACTAATAATTTAGACCCAAGTTCTGAAACATGCTCTAAAATTAAAAGGCATTTTCAGTTCATTACCCTAAACAAAATTCATTTCTCAAAATCTTATCCCACACCCACACCAATATTGCCAGCTACGGAGCCTAATCTTAAATTTAAGACACTTGGTTATTTCATCGACACAACCACATACCGTTTGCTAACAGTTCTAAATATAGATTAAACAAGTTCCAAAGTCAAACATAAATCAAATACAAGTAACCTCTCGTGCATCATTTCAAGATTCAAACTAATGATATAATGGAAATATAAGTATACAAGAACGGATCCCATACAAATGGAAATGCACCCAAAACCATATCCTTTGGATAAACATACAAATGACAATTTGCCAATGTTATCCACTACCTGAACATGCTCAAAATGAACGCATTACGCAAGATATCTAATGATATTAGCTAGCAGACAAAGGCCTTAATAGACAATGGAATAGATTAGTTACTAAACTTACCCTCGATATATTAAGCATATCATATTCAAGAGATTAGGCACATCATCAGCAATTACTAGACATATATTTGTGCACGCCAATATGATTATAAGCACGAGAAGCATTACTATCACAATTCCTTAAAAATAACTTACAAAATTTAATTTAAAACTTTAATCCGTCCTAAACATGGAGACAAATAAACTTGCCTCAACTCCAGTAGTAGCTACGAACAGCCATAATTTGGAATTAAACTGCTTATCCGAGCTTCCTTTTGCTACCCCTTGTTTATTTCCAATCAAATAATTAGTCTTAAATCAAGTGCCAATAACCCCTTATCTCTTCTCTTGGGATTCTTGTCGAACAGGTTGTGGCGTCTTACTACTGGCAGAGAAATAACCCCTTTCTGCTATTGTGTCTTGTCACTTATGTAGCTTTCTTCAACTTGCAACCTCTAACTGGGTAAGAACCCAACAATTTAAGTAATTTACCAAGTCTAAAACCTTCGAAATCACATCAATTCATCACAATAAACCACCGGCAATAACTCCCTTCTTGGTTGTTTTCCCGTTGATGTTAGAGTTCACTTGTATCCAAAATATAACCCAATATTCCTGATCCTTAAAGAACACAAAAAACCTCGCTGAACTTCCTTCATTGTTCATCTATTCAAGCGGCAACAACATTAGTCCTGGACTGATTTTCACGGCCAACAACCCATGGCATAACGTAGCTTCTCGTCTAAAACCCCTAACCAAATCTCTTGCAACTTGTATCCCAAGTTCCATGTCCTTTCTAGCTTCGAAAACATGTCCTAATTCTTAATGGTTTCTTCAAAACTCCAACTAAAACACAAACACCAATAGCTACAATTTCGACTTAACTGAACAACAAATGGATTATCAATGACTTGGTAAATTTGATGGACAAGATCCATCATCAGATTTCAGGAAAATACCAAAGAATCTTTTTCTTCTTTTTCTTTTTTGTTCTTCATCACTCTCTCCATTCTCTCTCTCAAATATGTATATACAAACAAGTCATGGGTTAAATCTCTAGCTTCGGACACAACCACCCTTTGAAGAACTAACTCAGAAATGGAGATCAATTTCAACATGCAGCCATCACCGGAGAGAAACTTAAAAAGAAAGGGAAAGAAAAATAGCGTCCCCCCTCTTCTCTCAGTTCCTTGTTTTCATCAAGGTAATATAAAGACTAAAGTGCCCTAGCACCCTCGCTAATTGACATGTGTGTGGTGAGATGTTCAGCTACATGTAAAGATATTAAGGCACCTAAAGGTTTGAACAAGGCAGACTTTTCTATTTTAACAGTAATAATTATTATTTAGGCAACCTAATAGTGTTGACGATATTTGGATATTTAAGTTCTAGGCAATGTGGATGTTGAATTCTATTAATGAGTTTAGTTAAATTCGAAAAAAAAAAAGTTCAGACTCTCACAATTCCATTAACACCATTATACTGTCAGTTCCTTGTTACTGATGTTTTTTTTTTTTTACATGCTTTTCTGAACTGTCAGTTCTATGAAACTAACAACGTAAGGTTTTCCTTCGGATATTCCCCTCTTTGTGAAAAATATTTGTTTCTGAATTTATGTTCCCTTGGTTAGACTGGTGACCGTGAAAAATAGTTTGTTCTGGATTTTCTTTTTTTGACCAATACCTCATCGATCACTTGTCTATCAGAGAGAAATTTTATTATTTGTTTTATCATTGACTCGGTCCCTTTCTTAGCTCCCATATCGCATCTCTCAAACACTTCTATCGAGCCTCTATTCCGACTGCACCTTCCATTATACAACTTGTTGGTTCTTTCTTTCGTGACTTGTGGATGCCGATGTATGTCGTTGTTTCTTCATACGATATGTGATTTGGGAAACCGGATCTTATCCCTGGAAAAAGAAGAAGACAAACACAAATTGGTTACTGACCCCCTGGGTTGTATAAAAGAATGAAATGTCTTCGCTACTGGCAGTAGTAATTAGTCACTGAGACTCCTCGTACTTAGATATGTCATGGTATAGGTGCATTGTTGGTATGTATCATCTCTATGTGGTGTTTTTTGAGTTGTTACATATGCATATGATCTGGTGTTGTGGTTGCGCCTCAAGTGTAATGACCCGCCCCTCCATCGATATTGTTCCCACTTAGCCACTGCGGTCATCCAGAAGTGTGGGGTTTTCAACGGGCACCGCTGCGGTTATCCAACAGCAGCTTCCCAGGAGGTCACCTATCTCTGGATTACTCCCGCCCGAGCATGCTTAATAGTAGAGCTTTGTGCTAACTCTGGAGTCAACTGTGCTGAAAAGGCCTCGTTGTTATGAAAGGACAAACCATTACAAATATTTCATTCCGCGAACCCTACCTTCCGAATCGAGGTATTATAATACCAACTTAAATTGGGGTTGTCCTCGGCTCCGGAATATACAAGCCCAAATCTCCGACGTTCCCTGCCACTCATGGGACCAGTACCTGGCACACCCAGTCCAGCATACTCTCTCACCCTCGGAAGGTGACCCGTCATCGGCTCTGATACCATTTGCAATAACCCGACCGTCCACCGATATTGTCCCCACTTAGCCACTGCGGTTATCCGTCAGTGTGGGATTTTTAACGGGTACCATTGCGTTCATCTAGCAGCAGCTTCCCGGGAGGTCACCCGTCCCTGGATTATTCCCGTCCGAGTACGCTTAACTGCAGAGCTTTTTGCCAACTTTGGAGCCAACTGTGTTGAAAAGGCCTCGGTGTTAGGAAAGGACAAACCATTACCTATATTCCATTCGGCGAACCCTACCTGCCGAATCGGGGTATTACACAAAGAGCCTTGACTGCAGCTTCTTTGATCGAAGCTTGGAATGGGAGTTCTGCTTGGACTGCAGTGCGTCATTGAAGTTTCACTCGAGAATTGAACTACACTGATACTCCTATGTTGCTCTTGTTGTTGCTGTTGAATCTCACAGATCCGTGGACTTTGAGATGTTGTTCTTGCTGATTTGTATGGTAAGCTCTAGATTGCCGCTCATCTTCATGTGTTGCTTCCTACTCGAAGTGTTGTGGTTGGAGATGTGTCCTTTTTGGTGTGAGATTGAGTTTCATAACTCTCCAACTTAAAGCCAAAGCTTGTTTTTGGTACGCTCCGCATTGGTAAAACTTTGAGATGTCGTGGAATTATCCTCATTTTTGTTATGTATGTGCGTTCACCAATTGCAATGCTCTGTAAATGGCACTACGAGTTGTTGCGGCTTGATTAGTTGTTCCTCGACTGTTGGTTGAATAGTTGCCTCTTCACTGTAATGAGTCTTCTCTTCTTAGGTTATGTACATAAACCATCTGTAAATTATTCCTCGTTGTGTTTCTGCGTTGTTGTGTACGTAACTTTGATATCCTTGCTCTTTGCGTCCACCATTTACATTGACCTGTAAATAGTCCTTTACGTCCACAATCTGCCTATCGCGTACCTACGTCAAAACAAAAACAAGGAAATGGTCTGAAGTTCCGTTATTGTGGTGTATCAAGCTGGTATTTGAAAGTTAGTTGTGTCGTCGTCGTAGTCTTAGTATGAGTTTGGTGTATGTATAAGTTGTTGTATGCCCTGTCATGCATTTACAATGTATTGCATATAGCATTATGTGCTGCTACTGCCAAAGTATACAATGATGTGAACTTTGTCTTCCATTTTTCTATTAACACAACCAAATGGAAAAGATCATGGATCTTGAGTTACATGAAAAATTATAAGTAAATGATAAAAAAGCAAGAAATAAATTGACACAAGTATTTAACATGGTTCGGCATCATAATGTTTTACATCCACACGGGGTGATGACATTTTAAGTTTATTATGATTTAATTATAAGAGGGTTAATCTACATTGATAAGTTATGTATCTCAGTCAGTGAGTAGTATAGAAAGTAGTATTTTGCCTCCAAATGATAAAATATCCCCCCATCTTCTTATTGTTCTATCCCATTTGACTACCTTGTTATCTCTCTTCCAAAAAAGTCCAAATTTGTGCACCGGTCCTTCCCATTCGTCCAACTTTACTTTGTGGTTTCTACTTTCCATTATTACTTATTACTTTTAATTCCTAAAGTTACATAGAGAAAAAGAAAAGAAATAAATAAAGATCGTGCACAATTTATAAAAACTCCACGAAAAATTCTTTTTTCCTTTCTTTTCTCTCCTATGCTTCTCCATCCTCTCTAGATTTCCTAGATCCTAAATAACAGAAATTGGATATTGATATATGAAATCAAAGATTTCTAAAATAAATAAAATTGAATGTTATTTATGCTCAAATTCTCAAACAAACATGTATAATTGATGTAAAAAGTACTTGTTGTAGATGGTTTTGCTATGAGATTTTAAGGTACAAATAGTAATCTTGATATGGTGGAAATTGAGAGTTCAAGAAAGATGTGCTCTTGAATTTATCTGCGAAACCAGTGTGATGCTATGTATTTTTTAACCCATTATTCTTGAGTTCACTTGGATCTATAAACTAGCAAATTGGTTTTACCTATTTTTCATTGAGATTCTCTAGTTTTAGTTGTTCGCAGTAGAGTCACAAAGAACAAAGAAAGAAGTAATTAATCTTGAACATCAATTCTTCATGGTCCTAATATTGTTGGATCAAGTTTTTCTTTATTATTCAAGAAACTCAAGTTCTTCATCAAGTAACATTTGATAGTACGGAGATATCATGATCAGAAAATTTAGACATTGATGCAGTAAAACTTGATTACTAAAGCTTTGGAGCAGTTATATATGTTTTTTTTAAGGTTGGAGACATCATGAAAGAAGATTTAATGGAGTTTAACAAATTGGGGTTGTTTTTATTTTTTTTCTTTAGTAAATGTAATCTAGGAAGAAAAAAAATGTCAAGAATAAAATATGAAACAAAACCACTTGATGTAACTTGGGCAAATAGAGAAGGTCGTAACCTGCATCATGGTTTTTAAAGGGTGCACACATTTTGACTCCTTCCAAAACCACTAAATTATCATTATCACTCGGGTTTCTAATGCATAAGCAATTTTCTATACAAAAATATCAAATACTAGCTAAATGAATAATAACTAAGGTGGGGAATAACCGCACCCAAACACTAGCTAAGACTAAAGCCAATGGGATAGGCAAATTGTCCAATTATACACCAACGGTGGGATAGGAAAATTGGCCAATTTGCCAATTATACACCCACAATGGGATGGGCAAAACCAAAAATGGGTAGGAAAAACCTCAAAGAGGTTTTTCCATGTTCAATTCAACTTGAGATGATCGACACAACCTGATCCGCTCGGCCCAAGCTAGGCCAAGGCTCGTCTCAACGTGTCGACAACGTTCGAATCTCAACAGCTCTCATCCAACGGCTAGTAATTCTCTCTATATAAACTTTAACAATTCCAACTCCAAAATTACACCTTCTCCACTCAAAAATTCTTCTACTTTCACTACAATCTTAATATTTCCATCTCAAACTCTTTATCTCAACTTCTGCTTAAAAAAATTCTGAAAAAAATGGCCAGTTCTTCACAAACACATTAAACATCAACAAAAAAGCCTTGCGGTGTAAGGTTTACTGTGGTGGAAGATAAAGTTGTCTGCATAGGTTATTTAGCATATACGAATGATCCTATCATTAGTGTTAATTAGTCAAACCCATGATACGCTCTGGGGGGAAATTATAAACAATTTCAAGAGGAAACTATAAATCCAAATAAACGTAACGCCTCAGGGTTGTCAGGTCGTTTTCATGCAATCAGCAAAGGCATGAACATTTGGGTAGATGTAGTGATGCAAGTACTCGCCAAAGAGCAAGCGGTGATGGAGAATCCGATATAGTAAGTTGTATTTTAAATTTTTTAATTGATTTTTAAAATTATCAAGTTGTTGTATTAATAACTAATTCATAAATGTTGAAACTGCGGATGCGAAAAACTCGAGAGGCATGACAACTCAAAGAAGGTTCCATTTTCAAGCACGGAGAATGTTTCCACATCCTCAAGGTCCTGAACCGAATTTAATCGTGAACTGTTGAAAGGATATCAAGTACCAAAGAAATCTCCTTACGAGACACTAAAGGTTTCTCAAAGGTCTTCGTCTACTTATTCTTCACCAGAAACAACCTCAACCTCACAACCCAATATAGGCGAATCTCAGCCTAGTAATTATAATCTTAATTTTAATGGAAATACAGAAAGATATGATGGACCAAGCAATAAAAAATCTAAAAGGAACAGAAAGTTGGCTCAAGAAGCCGAAGCATCTTCAACTTCAGATATCAACTTTCAAGAATTTTTTGAAAAACAAGAAAAGACTGATATTGTTATATTAGTAGAGCGTAAGAAAATGGCTTCAGAAATTAGAAAAGGTCGCAAGGCACTTGAACAAAATCTTTTTAATGCACATATGAGAGGAATCTTGGGGATGGACACGCCAAAAATAAATCAGACACAACTTCGACTCTGGCAAAAAGAAATAAATCAAATTGAAGCAAAGAAGGCCCAACAATGCCCAAATTCAGTTGAGTTGATTCTGATGAGGAGTAGAATGGGGATGGCCACGATGCCATTGTTACACTGGTTTAGTTTATTAGTTTTAAATTTTGGATGTAATAGTTTAGTTTAATTTCGATGTAATCCTTTGTTTGCATTCAATTTAATCCTTAGTTTCAATTACAATTTTAGTGTTGTTTTTTGACCAACTTGATCCTTAATTTTAATTCAGTTTTTGTTTAACTCGAATTACACAAATCAAATTAAAATAAAATAAATAAAATGACTGAAATAATAACTAAAAAAAAACCTGTGAGGGTTTCTTCTTCCAAAATCAGCCCACAAGTGTGCAGTGAGATCCTCCCTTAGCCTTTAAATGTAAACCTCTGTGTTGAATTCTCTCTTCTACCATTCTATACTCGGGCACACCGTGAAGGGGTTGAACATCTTTCCTCAAATCTTGACATGGATAAGTTTTCCAACTGGGATCTTGTTGGTGCTCCTCGATTACCATATTATACAAAATGATGCAGGTGAGCATAACCATATTTATTTCTATGGGTATAAACGAACGATATGGCCCAAAAATTATATGGAACTTCCTCTTCGAATTTCAAATGCTTGTTCCTAACCGCCATTTGTTTCCCGTTAAAATGTTGTTTTGCACGCTCGTCGTGGGGTACCTGAGTGTAAGCTTGAACTAAAGTAGACCACTGTGGATAAATTTCATCCGCCAGAAAGTACCCATGTTACATGTTATAGTTATTACCGTTGACGGTGAAATTTTTTGTTGAAGCATTTTCATACTTTAGTTCTTCAAACAAAGACGATTTATGCAAAACATTGATGTCGTTATTTGAGCCCAGGAGTCCAAAAAAATCATACCACATCCAACAATCATAAGAGGCCGCCGCTTCCAGAACAACGGTTGGTTTTGTGTAGTGGCTCATATACTGACATTGTCATGCATAAGGACATCATGCCACGCCCAATGCGTGCATCAAGGCTACCTAGCATTCCCGTAAATCCTTTTTTGTTGTTTTCGACTAGTAGTCGGTTAACATCATCTTGTGCCCGTTGTCGTAAAAACGTGGACCAAAATGGTTGATTATTGTTTCGCAATTTTTTTTTGAGATTTTCGTATGTTGTTGTTTTGCCATAAGACAATACTCATCACAGGCATCCGCAGGCACACCATAACCTAGAATCCATAAGGATGCAATGACCTTTTGTTCAGGACTATGCCTGGTATGTTTAGTCCATCAAATTGATAGTTGATATTTAGGGTTTACCCGACACAACTTTCCAATAACCCGCACGACCAAGTGTAATGGCATGTGGAAGGTGACGTTGAAAATCTTCATCAGAGTATACACTTATATTAATAAAATAATCATGCATATTTCTTGTCAATACGGTTCTTGGTTCTGGAGCTCGCGGTATTTGCCTTGAGTATAATTGTATCATATGGTTGGTCATCCTTCTCTTATCGTCTGAATCTCCATCCATTTGATCAATCTGTTGGATAACTCCTTGAACTTGTTGGAGCCACATTTTCCCTAACATTTATATTTTTTTATTTTCCAATTCAGGATCCATAAGTTGAGATCAAGAGTTTGAGATGGAAAGATTAAGATTCGCATGATAGTAGAAAAAATTTTGAATGGAAAATGTGTGATCTTAGGATTGAAATTGTTTGAATTTATAGAGAGAAACTATGAGCCATTAGATTCGACTTGTCGTCTCAACCTGGACCGAGCGGTTCAGATTGAGTCGATCAGTTCTGTTTCATCCTTTTAGACCATTCCTCGTTGTACAAAGATGAGTTTACCTATCCACCTGGCTTCGTAAATTGTGGAATTTGCCCGTGGAATTGCTCTGAGCTTGACGAGAGTCGCCATCTTTTATTTCTATACCTAATTATGTTTTATTAGGTCCACAAACTAATTAGACTACAGTCTCTACTCTTTAGACTGGGCAATTCATATACTGGCGAGGAGCAACAACTGCAGCGGAGACTAGAAACAGCAAAAAGAGAATGGAAGAAGAAATAGAGAATCTGAAAAAATTTAAAGTTAGATCTTTGCCAACTCTGTATTACATTCCCAACTTCATATCAGATTCTGAACAAACCCAGCTTCTTAATCATGTAATTATCTCAATCTCTTTCAAGATTATTTGAGCTTTTTCTTCTTAATTTATGTATTTTGTGAATTTGGATTTCGTTTTAGTTGTCTTTCAGATTTACCAATCCCCCATATCTAAGTGGAAATCATTGAAGAACAGGAGATTACAAAATTGGGGTTCGTTATCTTCTTCACTATTTTTCTGAATCCTTGAGTGACAATGACAACCTAAATCTTCGTTTCAGTCCCTGAGTTTTTAGTTTTTAAAATTCTGACAGGTGGTGTTGTACATGAAAAGGGTCTCTTACAACAGAACTGTAAGTAAAGTTCATCTTCTTTCGCTTGGCAAATTATATTGTTTGAACTTGTTAAAAACCCTAGTTTATTAATCTTTGTAGTCATATTTAGGCAAAACGGTAGCATCAAAGTTCGCAGATTTGCCCATTTGATGCATACGCTCCATAAAACTCAATTTCTTAACAATGTTTTCTGCTCTTAAATGTAGAATGATGCACACTGTTGTACCTTTATCTTTATGTAGTGTAGTAAAATTCTGGACACATGGGAGAACTATGATTGGAGTATTGCAAAGAAAACTTAATTATTCTCTTGTCCTTGTGCAGTACCTCCTTGGCTAACAAGGGTAACAAAAAGAATATGCGAAGAAGTTGGACTGTTCCCGTCACCAATCAATCATGTGCTCATCAACGAATACCTCCCTGATCAAGGAATCATGGTTTGTAGTTGACCTAGTTCTTTGCTTCTGCTAGGTTAATCTTTATTTGTTTTTGGTCTCTATCCTCTACTCAACATTTACAATCAAGTGTTCATTGACTTAGCTGATGCCTCATGTTGTAGTTTTGGTGAAGCATACATTCATTACTCTCATATGTTTGAATACAAAAATATAGAGAATTAGCTTCTCTAAGCAAAATTATGTTGAACAAACAAATCCAAATGTCGGTAGTGCCAAATTTTTGTGACGAACACTTGTAAAACGACAAGTCTGTATGTAGATTTTTTTTAGAAGTGTTTTTGTGGCCTGGCTATCAGTTAACTACGGTGGGTTTTGTTGTTGGTTGACATTTTACAGTCTGTGTGTTGTTCTGTTTTTGTTTTTTTTCAACTCAAACTCTGTACATCAAAATTCTGTAGGGTTATTACAATTTTTTTCTGCTTATGCTGTGTATGTTTCAGCCACACCAGGATGGTCCTGCATATTTTCCTGTTGTAGCAATAATCTCTCTTGGATCACCCGCTGTGATGAGCTTTACCCCTCATTCTAGGTTGAATGAATCGAGTAATTCTTGTAGATATGCTGCTGATGGTGATACAAGTTCAAACGAAGTGGGTTCTAAAAACGAAACGCATGTCTGTTTGCCGAACCACCAGCAATCCTCTATCCTACTGATGCCTTGCAGTTTGCTAATATTCAAAGATGAAGCATACTCAGGTGCTGTACATTACTTGTTCAATTCCTTTAGTTGTTCACCTATCATCTTGAGATCACCATTGAATGTATTGTCTCATCTGTTTCCTCATTTTCTAGATTATTTACATGGTATTGAGGATAGAAATGTGCACCAGTTAGATAAGGTAAGATTTCTATCCATAGTAGAATTAGAATATTTAATAAAAAATCTAATTAAGTTTGTTTATACCAATTTCTTGAGAGTACTCAAAACCAGTTTTCCTTCAGGTTGTGAACATTGTTGAAGCTCTGAAACATGGCAAACGAGATCCCTCGTCGTTAGATACAGAGGAGATGGTCGAGGCTGAGAGCTCTGGACAGATCAAAATCATTGAAAGAACCAACACCAGAATATCACTAACCTGTCGATTAGTGTTAAAGGTCCGTAGGAATATATTCAAGTTTTAATGTAATGTTAGCAACAAAATTAGTGTAGAAAGTATTTGATAAGATGAGTGACACAGTTTTGCTTTTCGTGTTGGATTCCTAATTAAATTTCTTTCCCTCTTTATTTTGGTGGAAGGTTATGAATTGTTATAAATAGAGGATTGCACTAATTTATATTTGAGCAGAAGTGGGGTCATTGTGAACATTATTTATAATTATTGCACTTGGTTGGGATTACAGCAGGAAGATGCGGTTAAGCGCATAACTGCCAATCACAGAGGATGATCATCAATATCTATGCAAGGGAGGGTAGGAATGTTATTTTACTGATTCCTTGTTTGTTTTTCTACTATTTGGATAGTGGCAATTTGATAATGGCTGCTGCTATATAATGGTTCCTAAAGAAATTAGTCAGTTGGGACGGAAAGCTTCATCCTATAGTGGTTGCTGTGGTCCAGCTTTATTAGAAATTGTTCTGAAGGAGCGTTGTAGCATAAAATCAGTCTCACTCTAGTTCATTTGTAAACTCCGATACGTAGAAATTTGCAAGAATTAAGAGATTTTAAGTGGTCTCTGGGTGTTAACTGAAGCAAGTGGTATGAAATTTGGCAGAACTCATGCAGAGTGAATCATGTTTTAGCTTCCGATTTACTTCTTGTTTTTGAACTGAGCTCAGAGAATTCTGCTCCCTTTCTTTGCACAATCATGAAAAGTGTACCATTTATTGCAGGAAAAATCACTCATGATCTGTATAATTAAAACAAAATTTTACGGACACAATTTGGATAAATTTCCATCCGTAGAAAATTGTTGATATATCTTCTTAAATTTTGATGGAAAGTTCCGAGGACTCCAAACACATCCCTTCTATTTGCTCACTTTTCTCTCTCAAAGCATTCATTAAAATGTTGGAAACAAAAAGAAACCAATATGACAACATATACATCACCAAGAGGATAAAGGAAAATAATAAAGCAGACCCCTTGGCTCGAGCGTATTTGTTTTTATTACATCTGTGGTTAGATATTGGTAGCCAACGGGACACAAAAACCTATATCGATGACCTTGCATCTTGTTCATACTGAAACCCCTAATTCAGAAATCTTCAAAATCTTTCTGTCCAAAGCAGACCTCTGCTGTTGTATAAGGGCTGCCATTGTGCCAACCTTGCAAGTGGGAAGGTAAGCACAAACAAGTTAGATTATGCCAATAAAAACTAGTCGGGATAAAGATAAATAGTATTGAAGACAAACTTACTTCTGCTCGGAGTTTTAAAGCCTCTCTCCCTGGGATTTGTCGCAGCCCATCCATCAAATCTAGCAAATCGATTTAACAATTGGTGATAAGGTGAGCTCTCAAACTAATCAAGCTTGACCTAACTCCACAAAGTTAATTCATCAAAAAAAAAGAGAGCATTTTATCAAAAAATAGAGTTGTTTTCTTTTATTCCCTTAGAATTAAAAGTTAAGACTGATCAAAAAGTTATGAAACCTTTAACCAGACATACCAGTAGCTTGAGATTCAATCTTATAAACTGACTTAGCAAGCCTTTGAATGTCGCTTCCAGCATTCCTGAAAATATTCTCACAAACATCAGCTTCATGTGTATGCAGAATATGCAACAGAGTAATAGTGAGTGCATCTTTATTAACATCAGCTTCATGTGTATGCAGAATATGCAACAGAGTAATAGTGAGTGCATCTTCACTAGATATGGACAATCTGAAGTCTAGAATCTCACCCCAAACAATATTATAGGAAGTTGTGATAGTATCTTCTGTATCAAAACAAGTAAACTATTATAGACTAAGTTATGAGCAAATGTCGGTTACCAATGTATAATGACAGTACTTACACGAGCTCATTGCGGCCACGTTTCATATCCTTTTCAGCAAGGGCAGATCTTTCAAGCAGTTTTGCACTCTCTTTTTTCATTATATCAACAGAAAGGTTTAGTTCCTTCACATTTTTTTCGGCTTTAACATATAGCGCCTGCCAGAAATTTGAGGCTTTCATTAGATGAACTATACTGGAAAACCAAAATGGCAGACAGACCCTTTTGTTTTTAACCGATAGCCTGTTTCTAAAGGATTGCTTGCTATCTTGTCACTACAATAGCATAACAAGGGCCAATTTTTAGTTCGTCGTCCCATGTTTGGGAATTTCGTGACCAAAATTCTCACTAAGATAGTTTGATCTTACAGTTTCTAAATGATTTATTACGATGATGATGACAATAACAGTTTGCCTATTGAGTTTCCTGTTTCCAATGTCCAAAAGAAATCCAAGATTTTAACAGGTTTATATCAAGAATCATGGTATTATGAAGTGGCAGTTTGCCTCATAAACCTACATAACCTCATCCAGGGAACTTGCATTTGCAATTGTCATTACTATATTTTGATACTCAGATTACAGATCCAAGAAGTACATAATCAAATATTTATCTCCTGAAGATATCCAAAAATAAGAAAGCAATTTCACACGCTACTTCGGATAAGTTTCTTACCTCCTCACTCCGCAAGCGTCCCAAAGTATTTCGAAACAAAAACCTCCCTGGACCTGCAGAACAAGATTCAGCTATATGAGCTCACATTACATACAAGTACATATCAACAAACTGGAAGCAGCCTTGTGAAGTTAAATACTTGACAGAAAAGAAAACATGTTCATATTAAACACAAACCCCAAAACAAACACAAGGATGCAATGTGGTATCGTGTATGATAATAATGAGAGAGTAACATATGGATAGCTAAGTGATCTCCAAGATAGGGAAATAAATCATACAGATTTGGACTAAGGATGCTCAATAACTAGTCTGTAATGTATAATGTGTACTATATGTCTATATCATAAGTGAGAATAAGTGAGGTATGTATAGTTCATAAACAATACATGAAAGATGAATAAAGACTATAACAGCTCAACCACACTGCAGAGGTATCCAATTACTTGTCGTGACATAAAATTCTCATCGCGTCACAAGTCGAAAAGCAGAGACACACATTCTAAAATTTGTGTAGGAACATATACTCATCATCTGCTTTTGAATGACATACTGTAAGCGTCGTATTGATGTCGTAGAAAGCAATCCGAAGTCTTAGTTTAAGAAAATATGATACTCACCTCGCAGAAGTAAGAGGCCTGCTGCAACAGCTACTCCAGAAGCCATGGCTGGATTCTCTTTTGCACTCATCAACTCATCTACATGATTGAGTGAAAGTCAGAACTCTGAATATAGAAACTGGCACTTGAATTATCGATCAAGCCATTGTAAGAGGTCATTTATGTCAACTTACAAACAAATATTTTCGTTAAATTCCACCATCGATATCGACAAATGGTTCTATGGGTCAAAATTATCGACATGCATAGGGTCTCTGCACCTTAAAATTGATATCCTTCTAACTTTTGGGCCTCATTCAGCATGTGCGCTTTTCTAAAACCAGATCAGTCAGACAAAAAACTCGAAGGGAAAAGACAAGGGTCCCTCCGAGGAACACTTAAACTCATGATATGGCATTTACGGGATTCGTCAACTTGTGCCCCAACTATCAATAACAAAACTTGAAATGTATGGATTTATGTGCTGTGGTAGCAGAGATTTAATGGAGAGTAGTATGTAACAAGAAGTTAATATGCAAGTTGGTGTGAAAGAAAAAAAAAACTAATTCAGCGAGGTAAGTAACATCCCACCTTTGAACTTTGTGAAGAAAGCATCTTCAGAAGCACGATACTGAGATTTTAGCTGTGGTAAGAAATCCTGTAAATAAAAGCAATATAACCTCATAATAAGATAAGATTCTTAGCACAAGTAAGTGAAACCAGTAAATAAGTTTACTATGTCACTGAGGGTCTATGCTAAAGGAGATTGTGACCTAAATTTTTAGGCATGGGACAACTGGAAATTGGAAGGTATTCCAACCTCTACCACATTGTGGCACTCTTCCAAATTCTACATTTGGGACAACTATCAAAAGTTTCTATGTTAACCTTAAACATCGAACAGACCCTTTTATGCTTAAGCCTAACAGAAAATTTTTGATCTCTACCAAAATAAAAATTCTAAGACCTAATCAGAAAATTTAAGACCAATAAAAGATAATAAATAATCAACCTATTCAGAGAGATGAATTATATTCATGTCTGGGAATTAAAAACCCTAGAATTTCAATGGTAAGAAGAGACCTGCAATGTGCGGAGATGAGTTGAAGAATTTTGTTTGAGAGAACGAACAGAACGAAGAGCTGAATCCATAGATTCGTAAACGGTTCTCTTCAAATCTCCTGCGCTGTTGTAATAAGTCTGCCATCCTACCCCTTTCTCTTCTTCCGCCAATAGCTCCCCTCCCCTTTCTCCTTCTTCTGTAGTTACAGGTGGTGATTCGACTTCCGAGAAAGATGAAGGAGGAGGAGGAATGTACGATTGAGTTTCTTCTGCTTCTGCTGCTGCTGCTGCTGGTACTTGTGATGCTTCTTCTTCCGTTGCCATTTTCTTTCTTACAGCTTTGCGTAGGTGTTCGTCGATTTGATTGCATACAGCAAATTTTCAAGGCAACAACACTAACAGGGGTACTGAGGTCATTATAATAGAAAGCAAGGCAGTAACATTTTGTTCGTTGACTACCCTTGTTTGTTTGGATCTGATTTAGGATCTGAAACTGTTATGGCATGGCCAACTGAGATCATTTATTTTTTCACTAGGAATGATTGTTGCCGAAACAGCACGGTCTATTTTATAATGGTGTGATCGTTTGTTTATCAGGATTCCTATCTTTATAAAGTTTATAGTACTGTTTAATGTAAGTTGTTTGGATAATTGATTGATTTTGTACTAAGATCTAGAATCTCGACTTAGGGCTAAAACTATTAATAGAGATGATGGAGATGATTAAGAAGAATAAGATAAAAGAAAATAATTATGAGAGAAGTTAAAGATTAAGTTTATTGATGAAAATGTATTATGTTTAGAAAATAAGCCTCGCTAGCTATGTATACAAGAGATGATCCACATGTTTATTGTGTGATCAGCGGGGACGAATTACATTTCACATATGTACTGGGACCCAGCAGATCACTTTAAATTTCTGGCTTCTTCTTGGAGACATATGTTTGTACTCTTGCATATTCTAGCTTCTTCAGATGATCATTTTGTCAGCTACAGATAACTTCTCTCCTTCCAGCTCTGTAATCCAGGTCTCTAATATTTGTACAGCTTTTTAACCCAGGCGCTTAACTTCTCAGCTCCCAGCTTTACAATCCAGATAGCTATTATCTTGTTTGTATAATTCGAGTTGTAATTTCGTAACTTTAGTTGTCGTCACGTGACTCATGTGATAATCGAGCTTGACTCTAAATTTCATCTTAGCTTTCAACTATTGGCACCAATGGTTACCATCTACAGGTAGATGCGTTATCTTTTTATGTACATATTTTCCCCTAATTTCGTTAAAGCTAGTTTGAGATTTAGCTTTAATTAAACTTCAAATTACTTATCATCAGTGCCTTGGACAGCTGATATAAAATGTGTTTATTTCATTGTTATTACAGCTGGTTTTACTTTGTTACACGTATCCTGATAACATTTCAGCTTCTGATTTCTCCAGAATACTTTTCAGATCAGCTTTTTGGTGATTAACACATTTTCCCCAGTCTTATCAAAACTTAGTTACAGTTCTAGTTTTTGATTAAATGTGAGAATAAGTTATATGTATTTGATCCCTTTTATTAGATCTGCATAGTAATGTTCACCTTCTTCGAGGAATATGAATAGTTCAGATTACTGTTGGGTGATTGTTACCCAACAGTCATGTATTTTCCACTTATTATAATGGGTTTACCTTTTTAATCGTGCCCATTCCTCATTGGTTGAACAATATGTCATACCTACACGTGGAAATGTGTATCTCTTCACCCTTTCGTAAAATAATAAAATTATTAATTCTAAAGATTATTCCAAATTTTACCTTCTGTGTTTTTCATCGTCAGAGCTTCAAACTTCAAGGTTCAGGGTTTCTTCTTTCTTCCAAAAGTTTTTCTTAATTCTAACAAATTCCTTAATTTCAGTGGCGAACCAACAAATTCCAACTTATGTCAAAAAAGTTAGAGTTATATAACATTTCTTCTGATCTTGGGATAAAAGCTCGACTACCTGATCCATATGACATTAAGGTTGGATTTGTCAAACATTTTGGCAATGACGAGCTTCTAATTCCTGAATATCATAAGAGATATGGTTTTAAAATCCATTTTCCTCCTTTTGTTCATCAATTCTTAATAATTAGTAATTATTTTCCTGTGGAGGTTGAATCTAAACTCTTCCGCTTTCTGAATCATGATACTGACTAGAATAGCATTGTTGAAGTTCTTTATTTTCAAAAAAATTCTTCTCAACCTCTTATATGAAGAGGATTAATCAAGTTAATAATAGTGTTTTACCTGTAAAGCTTTCGAACAAGTTTATTGCCGATAAAACTTGCTATGAACTGGATAATAAAAAATATCCAATGATTTTTTTTGGTTTTGGGGAGTTTGGTAGGGCTCCTTCTCCCAGTGATTCCAAACTGAAGATTCAGTTTGATGCAGGTAAATTACTTTACTCTTTCCTTTCATTACATTATTATTTATTTATTTATTCAGTTTTTTCGTTACTATTTTACTTGATCCTTAAAATATCTCTGGTAGAAATAAAATAAGTTACCTATAAAAAACAGTTGTGCCAGCTATTCAAAACACCCCGATGCTAAGCAATGTACAGTTTAATTAAAACTAAGCCTCAAACTAGCTTTAATAAAACTAAGAGACAATATGTAGATGATAAAATATACCAACTACCTGTAGCTGGTAACCAACAGTGCCAGCAGATGAAAGCTAATAAGAAATATATAGTCAAGTCGGACTACCTGGGACGGTTACTAAAGTCACGAGGTGATAGCTCGAATCATACAAACAAGATAGAATATACCTGACTTACAGAATTAAGAAGCCAAGTGTCTAAGCTATGGAGATGTCTAGATATTGGAGACATGGATTTTGGAGATGGAAGTTGATAAATGGCATGTAGCTGAGAAGAAGAGTACCTAAAGAAGCTGGAATATGCAAGAGGCCACATCATACGTCTCCAATAAGAGGCGGGAAATGAAAGGTGATCTGATGGGTCCCAGTAATACGTGAAATATAAATTGTCCCTACTGATCATACAATAAACATGTGGATCAACTCTTGTATATATATCCAGAAAGGATCATTTAGTATACATAATCTATTCTCAGTAATAAACTTAATCTTCAACTTATTTTCTCTCCTAATTTGTCTTCAGAATTTCTCTCTTCACCGACCTCCATTAGTGATTTCTAAACCCTAATTCGAAGTTTTTGATTCTAGATCAAATACATTACTAATTAACTATCTAAGCAATTAACATTCTAACTGTTATCCAAACTTTGTGAAGGTATGAATCTTGTCCAGCAAATAATCGTAACTTCATAAAAAATCTATCAATCAAGCATATGCATTTATATTAGTAAAAATAATTGATAATCATGTAAAAAACTTAAAAGTATATTTATATAAGAAATCAAATCATACATATAACTTAGAATTCATCCTCAATCAATTAGGTATTTAGGTTTTCATGGATGTATAAGCACCCATGATATATATAATAAAAACTAGTAAAGAAATCGTTACGATAATGAACCGCTCTGAAACCCTAGCTCTTTCTCCTTCTCTTTGATTCTCTTACCCAAGACCTACAAAATAGTCATAAGATGATTTCATAGTGTCTTACGAGTCTCCTTATATAGTGCTTATGAGATCTAGGGCTTAGAATCCTTCCGGGATCGGGTTTTTCCTCGTTTTAGAAGTCCAGACACGTTGCCTACGACTAGTAATTGTTCCCACAATCTAGTCGTAAGTAAAATTGAGTATTATGATGATTCTTCAAGTTTACTTACGACTAGGTCGAGTAGAACGGTTCTTGGCCGTAAGTGACTCTGGGTTTTGTTTTCTTCTTTTACCATTTTGCTCATAACTCCTTCATTCGACTGTCTAATTGACCTCATTCTTTTTGTGTTAGTTTCGTATCTTCACTCTTTACAAGATGAAATTGTTTAATTCTTCATATCTCTTCATTTAAACTTACGGACGAATGGCCTAGACCCGCCATAAGTGACTCTAGAATTCTTGTTTCAACTCTTTAACTCGTCTATATCTAGGTTGAAAAGTATTTAAACCAGAATCTGAAACTTATGTCGCATATTTGGCTCCTTATACGGCTAGGTTCAAAAGTGATTTCCTAGCCGTAAGTCTAGAAAGAAAATCTTGTCAAAAAATCCCCAGTTTTATGGCTAGGTTTTGGAATGCTTTCCCAGCTGTTGGTGACGCTGACTTTCATCTCCAACTTCTCCTTCTCATCCCGGAATGAACTATTTTTCTATTTTTATCTCTTTTCGACACCATTTCATTGATTTCAGATGATTCACCTAAATAAATAAATGAAATAGAAAAAAAGAGTAATACAAGGTAGAATGTTAGAAATCTAGTTAAAACAAGTATGGAATTGACAATAAAAACATATAAACTAATCACTTATCACTAGGTTCAAAAGTTTTAAGTAGCCTGACTATTTAAACATTTTTGAGTTAGATGTAATAAGTCAAATCCTGGGATGAAGCTATGTGTATAATAAAGGTGCCTGCCGCCACCCCTAAAATTTTGAAATCCTTCATTAGTTACAGGTGAATTTAATAATTTTTTATGTAATTTTTATATACTAGCCACTCTTAAAACATTTGATTACATAAAATAGATATGCAAAAAATATTTTTGGACGTTTTTATAGGATTTTATTTACGTGGGACTTCTTGAGCACGTTGTCTACACAATTATTAAACACCTTTTTATTTTCAATTTATTTTATTTTTCTCTTATGAATTGAATACATATTGTATTAAAGAAAAAAGAACTTTTTTACCAAAATTAAGAGACGCTAAGCTTAAAACACCTAAAACTAATCATCTTTACCGTATTTGAGTTCACAAAAGTTGTTGTAGTATTTCTGAGATATGAAAAAACAGGATAAGGAGAACTCTTATTCATTAAAGATGAGTTACATGTTACCTATATTTAATCCTTTTATATAAGTTATGAGATAAACCCTGATTACATATATATGGGCCACATACACACGGGATGAAGACCCTACAACACTCCCTCGTATGTGGTCAAATAGTAGTGCTTCACATATAGTTCTTCGAACATAGTTCTTCAAATGTAGTTCTTCACAAGTGGTTATCTCGTTGATGAACACTATGTATAAGTCAATTGCATCGGTAACACCTCATCAGGAAAACCCAGAGGTATGAAACCCGAACTAAGGAAAAAGTGTACACTATTAAGAAAACTTAGAACATAGTTGGACACGCATAAGTTGCTTCGTTAAAACCTTGACGAGGGAAAACTCGGTGGGAAAAACCTTGGCGGGGGGAGAATAGAAAAGTACAACGCCATAAGTCCATAAGTATTCCTTTGTAGAATACCCATACATAACATCATTTCTATATTTTATAGGTGATTGATGAAATCCCAGTATTGTTAAAAAACAATAAAAGCCGTGATGTTGCGCATTGTCGCACGGGACAGCTTTGTAAGCTAGTGGCTTAAAACCCCTTGGATAATATATATATATATATATATATATATTACCCGTTGAGATGAATGTATAGTTGTGTCAGGGGTTATAATTGTAAATAAATCAAATTAAAATAATATTTGTAGATTTTTATATTTCATTTAAAAGGACCTTTTCACTGAGAAAACCAAAAAAATTCTTTCATCACCACCGTTAACACCATTTTCATCTTCTTCGTATCGATTCCATTAGCAGTCTTCTTTATGTCTTTGTAGGGATAAACTAAACTCATGTAAATGGTTTCTTTTAAGTATATGATTACATTAATTATAACATTCCAATAATGTTGCGTCGGCGTTGCGCCATATCTAGCTAATAATTTCACTGAGGATGAAATATTTGGTAGTGAACATTATGTTAAATACAACAATGTGTATATTGCACTTACTTAGGGGAATCTCATCTCCCAACACATCTTCTCATCTTTCATTCAATGAAATGGTCATTTACTTATATTTGAACCACAATTAATCATGGGAGTGCTAGTAGGATGCATGTCCATGTTAAATTCCTATACAACTTTGGTCACATGCAAACTGGTGGACTAATATACCATAAGCTTGGTGTTAGATCAAGATTTCCCTAGATTTTTCATCTCAAATTTGGATTTCAAACAACTTGTAAAAACCTCTTATTTCATCAAGAGTACATGTTTTTTTAATGTCCATACCATCGACATAGATAGCTACAATTCCAAATCAGGAACTTTACTTTGTGAGTACGTAGGACACAATGCCTTATTTGTTTATCCCTTTCCAAACAAATATCACTCATATGGGTATACCAAATCCTCCTGATGGTTTCAATCCATAGGTGAGCGTCCCAATCTAATTGAAAATGTACTTCGTGGTTTAGAGTCATTTGATTAGGGAGACAAAAGGATATCAGACACTTTTGTGAATATCTTTATCCCTTAATCCTTACATAGATAAGTAATATAACTAACTATATATAAATGATATATTTCAAATCCTTTTGAAACTACTAAGATAACTAAGTAGGAGAACGTTATAAAGTTTATTACAAGAGTGTAAACAATTTCAGGGTTTTGCGAAAAACCTCACGCCACAAGGCGAGTCTTTATACTTTAAGACTTTGTTCTTCTCACTAAGCTTTGTTACAAATAATCATACATGTCCTACGGGCTTTATAGTTAGTGAGTTAGCACTACTTGACCAAATACCTATATATTTCTCAAGAACTAAGTTCTACCTGAACTGTGCAGGCCAATTGTCTTTATGTTCACATTAATTAAAAAAGGGTGTGGTTCAAGTTCATCGTGCTATACTTATGTTAGCATTTGTATATGAAAAAATATCATAAATATGCATGCATGGTCTTTCCATTGACTCGTGGGCATTCCCATAATCCATTAGGATTTCAGTGTTGGAATCATTATAAACTTGGAGTATCCTCCAGTTTTGATTCACGGATATAACCAGAGATAATTTAATGAGATAATTTCATTAATGATATAAATTATATTGTGCCTTACTCATTTATTTACTTTTTAGGTAAGTGTTGAACGAACCTGGGGGTCTCTCCACCTTCTTGTATGAAACCATGGCCTCAACTATACTTCCACTAAATGTATTTGCAACACCTTAATTCTAAGGTGTATATCCCTTATTGAGAAATTCTAACCTTACAGGTACATTTGCAACTGGTATGTGTGATCTTGTCACTTTAGCGATATCAGTGGACATTCTAAAAACGAGTATTCTTTTTCACTTAACATTTACATTTGTGGAGTACAAGAATCAATATGCAACATAGTGGGAACACACAATGGAAATTCTTGTTGTTCCCTCGAAAAATTCTTTTCTATATCTCCCCTAACAATGGGAAGACTATCTCATCACAGTGGCAATCCGCAAATCTAGAGGTTAAGAGATCGCCTGTTAAAGGTTTCAAAGTACGGATTTGTTGGGAATCCATATCCAACATAACAACTTGATCGTTTTGATGACCTATTATAGTACGATGCGGCGTCCTAATGGCACATGCACAACCAAAAATAATGCGTAAGAATATAAATGTTAGGTTTATACCAAATTACTAGCTGGCACACATAAAATGGTTGGCCAAAAGTGGGTTGTAAAACGAATAAACATGTAATACTGCATATTGCCAAAGCACTTATAGACAGATGGTACGCGTAACTTATATAATCCTTAGACACCATCTATAACCTTTGATGGTAGCTTCTGCGAGACCATGGGGGTATAGGATGTTCTATATTGGTCATATTAAACATGCAATAATCGTCAAGTCCTTTTGATGTAAACTATCTAGCATTAACAAAGGCGGTGAGCTCCTACTGTATAAAATGTTCTAAGAGTTTCTCCAACACATTATTTCTTGTGAACAATAATTAGTGCAATATGTCGAACAATCTACCAAAGTCAATAATTAATGCAACATATCAAAGAATTCACCAGAGCCATAAATCAATTGAATGGTCCACATTCTGCATGGATATGTTCACGAATATTACTTTGTTTCCTTTCTAGGAATGAGTTGTTTACCATTTGCATCTTAGGGTGGTCTCAATCTTGTGTTACTAAAGAAAGACTTTGTAAAATGAGTGACATGCTTTCTTAATTTAAAAGCATAATGGAGAGGTGGTGGTGCATCAACTATAAAAAACATTAATTGTGAGATATGTTGTCACTTTGCATTCTATCAATTATTTTTCCCAGTGTCTTGTTCATCAAATAAAAAGATTTATATGTGTGAGTTCTTTCAAACACAAAACATCATGTCATGACCAAAGTATCTTTATGGTTATGTCAAAGCCTGAATGATTCAATCTCCAACATTCTATTGTCGGTGACGATATGGACTCAATGATCCAAGTACTAGTGATTTGTAGTTCATGAGACTAATTTTCTCATTGGTTACTATAAAATGTGTTTCCTTCCACATGCATTTCCATTATCAGTGTGAGTTTCCATATGATAATCGTTTGCACGGGTTTTGTTGGAACTTAATTAAAAAAAAATGATTATCTCTTGGTGCATATAGCTTATGTGACCGTTAGTCTTTATACCAATTCAACAAAAAAGATTGATCATTACTTCGCTTGATTATTACTTGTGATGATCCAATCATCGTAGTCATCACATGGTACTACAAGGAATCAATTTAACAAGCAGTTGTATATTTCCTTGATAGAATCACTTAATAAGTGGTATGGCCTTATTATGTATCAAAAAGAAGATTTATCTCATGGACTTTAGAGTGTTACAGTTTATGTGGATGATATACTATTCATCCTGATATACGAATGATCCTTACATCTCAAGTGTTTTAGAGTATTTCAGTCTTGTAGAAATGATATACTTTTCATCCCATATAACAGATAACGGAGTTAATTCTTCATAAAAGAAAAAAAAATCCTTTATTTTTACCTAAATCAACGTATATTTAACTATCATACAATCAGCCTAAGAATCAAATCATACAAAATTTTGTTGAACAAAGATTAGAAAAATAATCAAAATTGGGTAAGTCTACTGACTAGGAAAAATTATTGTTGTCATTAAAGTTGATGTGTAGGATATGACCTTTTTCAAGGATATAATTAGTTTGTTGTCCTTTAAACTCCATATACATCAGCTTGTAGTTTGCTTCTGCTATATGATACTCGCATAACAGTGCTTGTACTATTCTTTGTAGATGCTCATACCAAAGTTCCAACTGATATGAGTCAAAATTATATCATTGTCTCATGCTTAGTATCTAAATACATTTACTTAGTATCGTTACTACTGAAGCCAGAATTACATCTTTGTTTGTATACTGAAAAAATAATTTTTCTTTGCCATAATCTATGTGCTTCCTTTCACATGTTTTAGTATACCTACGTGTGTATGATTCAATACGTCTAACTTTCTCTTCTCCGAGGTTATCTTCATATTTAACCTTGTAATAGTTAGCTTAAGTCGAGAATTTTTTTTATCCCAACAGGTGTGACATTTTTGTTGTTTAAGAGAATCTCAAATGCCTCTTTACCAAGGTTGTACCATACCGGATTTTGGTTCGTACCGATCGAGAGCGATACATTGGTATGCCGGTATACCGGGGAAATTTCGGTTTCAAATATCGGTGAAATATCGGTCCATATATTTTATACCTATAATTTTATAAAAAAATACTAGTTCACATTTTATAACTATAAATATATTTTAACACGTTATAACAAACGTTTTTCACAAAGTTTAGAAAGAAAAACTAGTAATCATCTAAAATGTATAGATCCATAGATTTCATACAAAGTTCAAACTGGAAACATAAGAGAAACAAGACAACTTCAAAGTTCATCGTCTAAAATGCTAATTAAACAAGAATATTACAATTCTAATCGAGATCATTATATTATTATCTTATCCATATATAATTCTAAAATATCATAAAAAAATATGAGTAACAATTCAAAACCCTAAAACAAGGATTTTTTTTTAAAAAAAAAAAATTTATTTAAAAAAAAAAAAAAAAATCGGTCGTACCGGTATACCGGATTTCGTTTCGGTTTTACCCCGAAATGTACTGCACAGCTCTTAACCTCTTATCACAGGTTGAATAACTTACTAAATATCATGCATCTCTTGTCATCATGCTTCGATATATACTAGTTCTTTATTATAATAAATAAAATAAAAAACGGAAAGATTTTTTGACTCATGTCATCTTTTGTGATTTCATTCCACAAAAGTTGATATGTGTTTTTAATTGCAACGTATGTTTGTTGAGTTTATTGACTTTTCGGTAGTCTAGCAAGTGGATTTCATCCCACTAAACATTCAAGGGAGTAAATATTATGAATGTTTCAAAAACTTTATTTCATAGCATTACATAGTTATTTAGGTATTTCCAAAGAATTTTCTTGTCAGTGTAAACTGAAGTAAATATGTTGTCTTAGAAATGCATATAGGCATATGCCTTCATCTTTGGGCATTTCATTGGTAGAAGTTTTAATGATGGAAGTATAAGTATTTTTCACAAATGTGGTTTCAACATTAAAGACCCGATAGTAGTACACAAGTACTTTTGAAGTTTTAATGATGGAAGTATAAGTATTTTCCACAAATGTGGTTTCAACATTAAAGACCCGATAGTAGTACACAAGTACTTTTGAGGCAAAAGTCAAATTCGATATGAGTTGGTTGGTTAAATAAAATCAACAAAGGTCCAAACGAAGGCCGACTCATGGGATTCCATGGTCGACAATAGTAAAAGTACATAGTACATTATATATATTATGTTCAGGCCCATAAATAATAAACTTGAAACTATTAATATAGGCCCATGCACAATGGTAACCTAAAGGTTGAAAACTTCATTATTCAACTGTGTTGATCCGCACTCATACCATTGGCCGATTATGATTAAAATCTTAGGACACATTCACATGAGTATTTTTCAAAATATATTAAAGTTTTGTGATAAATGACGCCATATGATTATCCCAAATTACGTTTTAGTAAGTACGATCGTAAAAATTGATTATTTTTTAATACTTACCGTGGTTGGATCGCTATGCCATCTTCAAAACAGATAAACGATGCTAATATATAACATATACCAAAATTAGAGCTTAATTCAACGGTTGAAATTTAAAATATTAAGGAATCATAACACTTTTTACTATTAGGGGTTTTTCTAAACGTAAATCATTATCATTAAAATATGTTTTAGGGATAATATCATATTCCGATTTCCCTACACATTTAGGCAAGGGTTGAAGACCTGATTTGGCACAACATATTCAAATTTCGTAGAAATCTAACGGTAAAATTTCTATGTTTGATAATCATACATCTGTGGAACCCTAATATATACTATGAACTCGAAGTATTTTTGATAAAGGGGAATACTTGGTAACGCATCCATAATATAATGAAAATACGATCAGAACCACGCTAATATCTTCAAGAAGTAATCCATCACCAATCACAAATGATAAAAAAATAGAACATTTGATAGAGTCGTGTTAATACCATGTTGTAGTATTACTCAGATGAAAAAGAACATGAGAATGAGAACTCTTATTTATTATAATTTAGAGATTCAGTTACATGTTACATAGGTTTAAGGCTATATATATAAGCTATGAGATGAACCATGATTACATATATATATATAGGTCGCACACACCGGCTGAAGGCTCTACGATAAAAGTGACTTTATAATTGAAGATCTTAAAGCATGTTATGTTTTCCATATATTATTTCACTTTAAATGATTGAATGAACTTTTTTTGAGATATTTTGAGTATGGGTCCTATAAAATGGTATGTTTTTGTGTTTGGTGCCCAATTTTATCTAAATTTGAGTTTGGTGTCCGGTGGATCCCAGTCAAACAGTTGACTTAACGGATGACCAATTAACCGTTTATAATGAATGAGTTAATATTAGGTTCAATTTTTTTTTTCACTTGCCTTTTTCTTCATTCTTTTCTTGCACGACTGGGCCATTTTGATTATAGCTACAATTTAATTTGCCTCAAATCCTTTACCCAAGTTTAGTTTCGTAAGGGGTGAAAACTTGTTTGGACCTTCGTACTGGTGATGTTATAGTCAATTTGGTGAAAATCCAGAAGATTTTGAAGACACCATTAATTTCAGTGTCTATTGCCGATAAGAATCTATATACATGAGATTCAACAGTGAATGGGTAGATTTAGGTCTTCAAACATACGAACTCCGTATCCATGATATATTTTTATAAGGGGGTATAATATTTTTAATCATGGGTTTTTAATTTTTTCTCGATTTCGAAGTTTGTTTTTTGTTTACTTTGCTAATGTACAGTTCATTGGTTTCTGTTGAATGTAAATAAAGGAGAAGAAATTATATCATCACGGCTCTAAAACGAAGACACGATAGAATTAGTAAATAAATTAGAAGTTGGTCATTTCATATTTTTAATTATAAACTGGATGGCCAACACGGTTAAATGAAGTCAACTGGTTGATCAGGGACCAAATTTAAATTTAGACAAAGATAGACACCAAACGGTTAAATGAAGTCAATTGATTGATCGGGCACCAATTTTAAATTTAGACAAAGATAGACACCAAACGCAAAGGTGAACAATTTTATAGGCACAATACAGTACTCAAAAAAATCCCCATTTTTTATATCTAAAATTTAGGGTTTGTTTGATCACGGTTGATAAAAAAATTCTATACGGACCACCCTAGAAACTACATAAGAACCGCCCTCTCATATATTTTTAATTGTGGGATCAAAAAATGGCCCCTGATAATACCAAGAAGGTGAGCCCACATTCTTGTGAGGGAGCAATTTTTATGTGGTTTTTAGGAGGTATGTATAGAGCCACTGTTGCTAAATTTAGAATTCATGATGTTAAGCTTTTCTAGATCTTTGTATATCTTATAAATAAATATAAATATAAATTTCACAAATTAATTTATATTGTTAATGCCATAACTCTCGTTCATTGAATTTTTATCGAGTATTAATCGTTAAATAAAGTAGTCGTATAGAGATACTATAGTTTTAGCCGGAATTTTTGGTTAAGTTCATTAGGAAGTTAATATAAATGTACCTTGAATTGTAAGTTGATTCAAGAAACATTAAAAAGGAATCATATATCTGGGCAAGGGAGACCAACCCCTTGTAACCCCGGATGATAGTCTAACTGCAATCCACAGTGTCACCCTTAGACGAACGACTATTATATTATTAGGATGATCCTGTCCTATTTTAGATTGGATAAAAACCAACATATATGAAAATATCAAGGGCCATCTAGGAATTACAGGAGCGGGACTCATATTGAAACTAAAACGGTGTTGGCACTTGTGCAACCGTTGGGTATTACCACCGCATTAATAGCAAAAAGTTGGGTCATGCTTTTAGCTTCTAGACTGGCAGTTGTATGATAATGGCCGCAAGTCCTCTTCGAAACAGATTTCGTAAACCTCTACTGATTCGTTGCTACTTTCACCGTCCCACCTTGGTACTTAGCAGGTATGATCATAGAAATAAAGGGTAAAATCCAACAAATACCATGATGTGAAATCCACCATAACTACAAGGAAAGTAATCAAGCAGCCGATGCCCTCGTAAACTACGCGACAGATATGAGTCAGACCGGTAATTGGACAACGAAAATATAGGACCACACAACCCTACGTTTTTTTTACCCAGATTGTACTTAACGACTCTTGTAATCTCGTTTTAGTTTATAATCCAAGTTGTGATTTAAAAAAATAAAATAAAGAGGAATCATGGAAAGAACTATACAACACTTAGGTGAAATAAACAAAGCGATCACCAAGTTATTTGTAATGTCAGTGTCTATTTTGCTCCCAGGTTTCTCATTTAATTTAATACAAGGTTTGAAAAACAATTGTTCTTTTTTGACAAAATTACCATTAAAACAATATACGTGAACATTATAACCGATAATGTGCCCGTGAGGATCACCGATATCCGTATCTAAATAACATCGATAAATAGCAAAAAACGACGTTATTTACATCTGTTATAACCGTTTTCACACATATGATAACCGTTTTTTTTTAATTGATATTTATGGTTTTTTTTCTAAATAATATTTTAACATAAGTTTTTTGAACCGTTTTTTTCTGTTTTCACACACGTTATATCTGCTTTTTTTAAAAAATATATATATAAATATTTTTTACCTAATTTTTTATTTCTAAAATAAAAAATTATAATTTAAAAAAATCAAACCAAATGAATAAACAAATAAAATAAAATAAAATGTAATAACAACTTTACTAAGATCAGATCCGTTATAACAAAATTCAAATCATAATATATTTATTTTTTTATATAATCATTATCACACCCGTTATTAAAAAAAAAAACGTCAAAAAAACACGATTTTTTTTTCTAGTCACCTATATCGTGCTGACCAAGGTTGTTACATATCGAATTTCGGTTCGTACTGGTCGAGGGCGATACATTGGTACGCCAGTATATCGAGGAAATTTCGTTTCAAATATCGGTAAAATATCAGTCCATATATTTTATACCTATAATTTTATAAAAAAATACTAAACATTTTATAATTATAAATATATTTTAACATGTTATAACAAACGTTTTTTCATAAAGTTTAGAAAGAAAAACTAGTAATCATCTAAAATATATAAATCCATAGATTTCATACAAAGTTCAAACTGGAAACATAAAAAAAACAAGAACAACTTCAAAAGTTCATCGTCTAAAATGCTAATTAAACAAGGATATTACAATTTTAATCGAAATCATTAGATTAATTATAGATATTATTATATCTATATATAATTCTAAAATATCATAAAAATATGAGTAATAATTGAAACCCTAAAACAAGGATTTTTCTTAATTTTTTAAAAAAAATATCGACCGATATTTCGGTCAAGTATCGTTGGCCGAAATTTCAGATTTCGTCTTCGTTTCACCCCAAAATCCGAAATTTCAGCAATTTTAGCCAAAATTAAACTACATAGGTGATTACACCCATCAAACGCATTATAACAGTCACAGTTTACACGCGACCCGACCTGTTACCCATTTTTCAAATCTTGATTTAATTCAGTACCAAATAAAAATTGGCTTAGCCCCTCTGTGAAAGTATCCCAGTTCCCTCCCTAATCAAATCCATATGTGATAAGTCAGACTCCGATGAATCAGTTGAGTAACTTGAGTTAGAGTGCATTGCTGGTTGGGAGCTTCTACACTCTACAGTTTAACACCATCTTCCACATCTTTAACTTCACAGATAAGAAGAAACATGGAAGTTTCGACATTCTACATTTTCACACAACCTTCTACACCTTTATGTTCACAGACCAGAAGAAAAAAAGCATCTTTTTGTTAATGCCTTGCACATGCATTTTACAAATTTTTATTCAAGATTTGATAAGAAATTAGAAAGCCTACTTCAAGATTATTTTTACTCAACACCCAGCTATCAACGTGCAGTTGGTATGGTGCTCGTCTAGTCAAACAATGCTGCAGTCTGATTACATTAAGATAACATTGTATATTATGTGCACTGTAACAATATAAAATTGTGAAGACAAACAGGTCTTTTTTAGCTTTCACCTTGCACTGAATCAGAACGGAAAGTTTCAAATGAATGGCAATATGCATATAAGACGTGAGGAAAGAAAGTTTGATCCTGACCTTAAGAGAAGGATCACGAAACTAAAACTTACATTTGCAATATTATACACAAAAAATTACTGTTTAGTCTTGTAACAGAAACTTTTCAAATGTACAACTCTTAAAACTTAAATACAAGGCTTCATAGTGAATATCAAGAATCACATTTCAAACAAAAAAAACAAACTACATGTGTCTAGCATTTCTAATCATAGGTAGAATTCCTCAAATGACAGTAATTTCAGGTTGCAAAAACAAAACTCTAATTTGAGGTTTCATGGATGCAAGTGGAGTTTCCCGGATAACATGGTACTGAAAAAGCCATGAATCAGAATGGCCACATATTAATTATAGCAACCCAAGCCATTATCTCAAGAAGAACCTATGCCAATCTTCCTGAATTGGTAATGGGTGCAATGCTGTATAATTCATTAAGTTTAATGAAGAAAACCAAAACTATTGTTCCATCATTGAAAACCGAGAAAACAGGAAAGAGATTTAAGAGATTGATAGTGCTCAGACAGCCAAGGGTTTGTCGTCAAATTAGAGTGAAGAGCCCCAATCAGAAACTCTAGTCCACAATAGTGTCATCACGGCACCTTCGGAATCACTAATAGAAATACGTAAGCATATTCTGTATATGAACTGCAAAGGTCGGAATACCCCCAAACATACAATATATTGACATCTTGAGGCTAAACACAAAGAAATACATCAAATTGTCAAGTTCGTGTTAAGCTGTAGGGGCATTACAGGCAGCAAAAACATTTTAGCTTAAGCAGCAAAGCAAGTTCCCATGTTACTATTAGCACGATTAAAGAATGGCATCATGCAACCAAAACATACAGAGCCATGTACGTGTGCAATTTCAAACATTCATGGGAAGGGGGTTTAAATGAATGAACACCGACAATGCATCAAAATCCGAACAGATCCTCATAGGTATCTTGCAGAAAATACTAAAAGCCCTAGTTGGCAAAGCTAACATCAAGTTAAACAGAGAAAAGCTTCAATTGTATTGAAGGACCAGTTGAGAATTTTTTTTCTCAGTTCTGCATAGCATAGACCTGCAGTTAGCAACATCTACCACATGATTATAGGGCCGAAATGCTAAGCATGTGGGATACGTGAGACTCAAATAACCACGTGTTTAGAATCTCAGCCTACAATCAAATTTTAGATGAGATTTGTACAAGTAGCGAAATTCATAACCATTATTCTAATACTGAGCATGTCTAATCAACATATTTTAAGTATGTAAAATGAAATATACTGTTTTCTCATAAGTGATTTATCAAATTCTATAGAACCTAAGTGCAGAGCTTTATGCCAATGGTTCCACCAAACAGAAATACATTTTTGTGATATAATAATGGATTTGAAAAGCTGACTAGCTACTTTGAGAACTCTGGAACAAAAAATCCCTTACCATAAGCAAGATAAATACTGCCATCAACCATGGTATGCAATCATTTTTAAATACAGATCATAGCTAAACAGAGTCCAGACTACTAGCATATTAAACCAGCTTCATCAACACCCACTATAAAAATGATATCAAATATTTTACTGAATAGTACACTGAATTGAAACAACCACAATATTCAAATATAAGCATATAAATGAATCAATAGAAACTTTACTCACTAAATGATTTTGAAATGGGAACATACCATCAGCTTAAATTAGGTCATAGGGCTTTTGTTGGCAGTATAAACAGCAAAAAACTATACCAGCAATTTACCAGCTAACAATCACTCAAAACAAATAAAATCTTTAACCACATCTCTCGATCCAAAATATTGAACAGAAAATAAATGTAAAAATTAAAAGAGTAAAAAATAACTTTACAAATAAGCTAGAAATCAAGCTGAACACAAGATTAGAGGAACACAGTTTTCTTTAGAAATAAAATAAAAACAGAATCGAAAAAACAAAAACTAAAAGTAGAATGGTGGAGGGTGAGCCCGCGTGTCCACCATAGTCCCTCTAACTGTGTAGATTGTGGGACTCTGACCGCAGGCAGTCTTCATCGCAGCGAAGCAACACAGCAGTTCTCAAGGCACCCATTAGAGAAGCTCGAAACGGAGGTAGAAAAAACGCTACCAGAGCACCTGCGAAGACGCAGGCGGGCAACGTATTAACGGGACACTCCGATTCCGGGCAAAACTAGTGAGATTGTCGCCATTGAGAAATAAGCAGCGGCTCCTTTCTGCTCAGATAAGATCAAGTAGATAGTTCGAAGTTAGGTCGTTTTCCGCTTTTTATAAACGAGAGACCGCCACCGCCTCCCCATTCGATACTGAGCCCTAATAATCTAATTTTTGGTCTTCCAAAAATGACCTCTAGATACTTTTGAAAGGGGTCATTTACATATATGTCCTATTTTTTTTAAGTGGTTTATAAAATAGTCCCGTTTTTATGGAAACTGACAAACTACCAACCCGTCCACAGGCGGGTTTTGATAATCAAAACCGTATACCAATCCGTCCTTTGGCGGGTCGGGTCGGTTTTAACCCGCGGCAAGTCGGGTCGGTTTTAACCAGCGGTGGGTCGGGCGGGTTCAGTTTTTGAGCGAGTTAACCCGTGCAGACAACAACAAATAACAAAACAGCCACTAAAAAAGAAAAAAAAACATGAAAAAAAAAACATGAAAAAAAAACAGTATTATAAAATTAAGACGACAACAACAACAAAAACAAACAATATTACCGTGAGTAACTCTCATACAATGAAGTTCAAACTGACATTAAAAAAACACATACAAAGTCACTTAAGTTAAAATGGAATTCAAAACAGATATGATCAAAGTTCAAAGCTGCACTCCCGGATATGTATGATTGAGTCACTTAAATCCCCCTCCATTTATCAATCATAGCTCAAGGATCAAAGATCTCTGTCATGGGACCCAATAACTCTGCAAGAACCGAAAATAAAAGGTATGTCAACAAATATGCAAACGATTGAAGAACAAAAATGCAGAACATAATTTTTTTCATACCTTCCTCAATGCTGAAGCTATCATCCGGTACATAGTCACATAGAAAATCAAGAGCAATGGGCTTTTCCAACCAGTTTTGCGTACAGAGCAATGCCTCAACTGTCCTAGGAGATAAAGAGCTTCTCCATGGACTAAGCACACGCTTTTCTGTACTAAAAGCTGATTCAGACGCAACTGAAGACACGGGTATAGCTAGTATATCCTTCGCCATGTGTGAGAGAATCTTATACTTTGTACAATTGGCTTCCACCAAGCCAACATGTCAAAATTGGGATCACTTGATACACAATCATCCATCAAATACCTATCTAGCTCTGAGTTCACCTCAACAGATGGGTTTTTCCTATGTCTTTTCGCCCTTGACTCAAGTATAGCCTCAATTGAATCATCTACACCAACTGTAGTGTCATCTATACTACCAGTACACCCAATAGTTGACGCGTCCTCAATAATTGAATAAACAGACTTATATTCTTCAAAGAGTCTCACAAGTTCTTGTTTCACAGTTATCATAATACTATTAATCTTATCATAATTTTTCTCATACAAGCATTCAAACACAAACTCTAATCCACTTTCTTTCGATCTTGGATCAAGCACCCGGGCAAAAAACATGGCAGAATTCATATCTTCATACCTATCCCAATACTTATTGTACTTTCTAAACATGAGAGCAGCCATGCGTGTAATGTAAGAATCTTGTGTTCGATAATCTCTAAAAGCAACTAATTGTTCATGGATGATTGTCAATTGCAATAAGAAATTATGTGTTGTAACTTGTGATGAAGCACTAAATGTTACAGTGGAATCAAAAAATACCTTCAAACACTTTACAAGACCTCTGGCATACGACCAATCTTCAGGGTATGGAGCATGCTGCTTAGGCTTCTTTATTTCTGATTCTGCTTCTTGCCTCTTGCATTAGTATTCTCAATTTCAATCTAAGATTCAGAACAAGATTCAGAACTAGAAGATAAAACTTCAATGTCATTTGCATTTATTTCAAAAGATTCAAAACTACGAATATCAGGCAAAACATCAAATTTATCTTCCAGAAAAATGTATCTCTTTCAAAATTCTTTATCATCCTTTGCTAACCTATTAAAAGCCCTTTCATACTTCTCTGCAGCATCTAACATAAGATATGTGATATTCCACCTAGTTTTCACATCTAAGACCAAGCCTTTCTTGCATTCAACCTTTTCTAAATAAACATAGTATCTAAATTTAGCCAACCTATAAGGAGAGCTACAAACATACTTAATCACTGACCTGATCCTCTTAATCGACTTGTTGTATGTAAGTATTGCATCTTTTACAACGAGAGCAAGAACATGGGCAGCACATCTTACCTGTTAAAGAATGAAAAGCTAAATAATATTAGAAATTGGCAATTTCAAATTGCAGTTGATGAATTACAAATTAAATCATCTATAGAAATTAATAGTCTTACATGCAAGTACGCTGCTCTTTCGACTGCACCTGTCCAACCAACCACAGTTGTCCTCAAGTGATCAATTGCAACGGTATTAGCATTAACATTGTCAAGTATCACAACAAAAACATCCTCAAGTTCCCAACTAATCAAACATTTCTCTAACATCCGACCAATTGTTTTACCAGAATGACCCTTAACTAAGCAAAACATAATAATTCTCTTTTTCAACTTCCAATTTTGATCCACATAATGAACTGTAACACAAATGTAGTTAAAATTGTTGGGTGATGTCCATGTGTCAGTTGTGAGTGAAACTCTCTGCTTGCTTGCCTTGAAATACTTCTTCAACATTTCTTTCTCTTCTTATAGATGGTTAAAATGTCTCTGTAAATTGTCATACGACCAGGGCATTTGAATCTTGGCTCAAGCTCTTGAAGCAAGGCCCTTAAACCTTCTGATTCAACCAATCTAAATGGAAACTCTTCCTTAATTATAAATTCTACTAATTTTCTTCTACATCTATCATAACTATAAAAGGAAGCAACTAGTTTAGAATTTTCACCTGGTTTTTTTTTTTTTTGGGGGGGGGGGGGGAACAAGAGACTTTTCTGTTCCTTCTTCCTATCAGGATTCTTAAAACATCTTTCTGCATGACCCCTCAAGCTAGAAGTCCCATTCTTAGCCGGTGCAGAGAACTTATTTTTACAATGATTACATTATGCAGTCTTAGGATCAAGCCTTGTAAAGTCCTTCACCCATACACCAGAAAAGGATCTTGACTTCTTGTTTTCTGCATTTGCAACTGGGGCTACATCTTCGGAACTAGTTTGACATGTAATTTGATTTTCAGGTGCCCCACTAGTAGATTCATTTTGACTTTCGAGTATAGATGCAGGTGTACTTGACATTTTGCTGGTTACATATAGAGATTGAGTTGATGAATCACCCATTAAGCCTCATAAGAAACAGCAAAAAACACCAAACATGCAAACAACGTCAAAATACAATAACACTTCAAGAATTAATGTAAAAAGCAAATCAATCATCATTTCATCATTATTTCACTTCAAGGTCTAAATACGAAGTATAATTTTCAGTTTTAAGCGATGTGGGACATAAAAAACAACATGTCTCATAAACACCTAAAGCAAGCATATCAACAGATTACAGCAGTGTTGCTAAGTAGAGTAGTTCTAAACCTGCCAGTACATATCACAGATACTGTAGAGTAACAGTATAATAAATTGTAGGGAAAGAGAAGCCAACAACACAATTTAACGAGACATCAATAGAAGAAGAAATATATGAACATTATATGCATTCAAAGATGATTAACCAGTAAATGCCTTAAAACAAGGTTGATGCAAAAACCATAATCAACAAGTTGATTCTGGAAGAGTTGAGCTGCATGCCAGTTATTACAGAAATGGGAGGGTTTCAAAGTAAACCCTAGTTCTTCATTCTAAACCGATACAACATACAAGGAATTTGAATTGTCCAAGTCAAGGCACAGACTCATTTACATAGTTCAGGTTCATGTTTATTTGTTTGATAAATAAAGCCAATGCAATGAATTCATAATTCGCCACCCTATGTGTTTGAACATTGCTATTACGATAACAACTTCCAGGAGCACTGATTTCTCACCAATAACTGAAAACTTTGTTGTTCGAGTTCCAACCAATAAAAACTCACATCAAACCCAATAATAAAATGGGCCAAAAAAATAAACAAAACTACTCTTACATGTTCAAAAGGGGTTGGCCTCAACTAAGAAAGCGAAACCAGTGGTTCCCATGTATGCACAACCTTGATCATCCAAGAGAGTCAAAAGGCACATTCTCTTAGGGTGTTTTTTTGTTAATCAACTTACAATGTATATCCCATACAATTTATGACAACAACATAGTTATAAGAGATTTGACACGGTCCAACCAATTTAGCAACTGTACCCCCACTATGTCACCGGTATTTTCTTAATTTTTAGCTCGTCTACATTATATCAATCAAAAAAAAAAAAATCAACTCAGAATAGTGGATAGCACATACACATTTCTAACAACAGCACAAGTATTAGAAAATTAATACGGCCCAACCAATGTAACAACTATACCCCATAAAGTCGCCAGTATATTTTACCTCGTTAACAACATCCCTAATGAATTCCCTGGTTGTTTTCTTAACTAATGAGTACTGATGAATGGATTACTTAAACAATCATATCCTGAAAGAAAATTGAGACTGGGTAGAATCCAAAATTACTATAAAAGATTTCATCAACAAACCAAAATATTGAGTTGAAATAGAATCATTTCAAAGTTAATCAATATAATCACTCTATTTGCATTTGGCCTGAAAATGATAACAAACGAGTTCCTATTACATTAGTGTTAACTGAAATCCAGCCTGTAAAACTCACTCCCGATAAAAATGTCCAAGTCAGTTATACAGAAATCAGAGGGTTTCAAAATAAACCCTAGTTCTTCATATTTTTATCCTAATTGATCAATTTGGACAATTTGAATTGATAATCATAAAATTAAAACGAAATACAACAAACCCATGTTTTCAAATCGATTGAATTGAAGATTCCAAATGAGATATGTTTACTGTTGTAGTTCACTAGTTCTTGATGGAGATTTGATGTTGTTGATAAACGAAGGAATGGCAGAGAAGGGCAATAAGTATCATTACCTGGATGATGACTGATGAGATGGCCGATGGCATGGAAGTATGAAACCAGAGGATGAGAGCCTTGAGAGGAAGGCGGAAAGAAGTGAAGACTGATTCACTGAAGAACGAAGTGAAGACTGATTCACTGTTGCCTACTTGCCTGTTAGAGATTAGGTCATGTGTTTAGTTTTTATGATGGTCAAGATTAATCTCATCAACGGTCCATATTTAACGTTTTAAACGTGCGGGGTCGGGCGGAATCTACACTAAACCCGTAAACCGACCCATGGTGACCAGGTTTTGAGTTTTCAAAACCGTATACCAACCCGTAACGGACGGGTTCGGTTTTTAAACCCGCAATTTTAGCGGATTCGGGCGGGTGCGGTTTTTCGGGTCGATTAGTCCTAAACTGGTCATTGACATGTGGCAATTCAAGGGTGTCCTAAGATGACCCATATACCCTTCAGTTATATTTTTAACTTGAGTTAGTTTAACTAACTACATTAGCTAGGCTCCACTTGTCGTAATCTGATATATCCAAATTCAACGATAGAGGTTTCCTCTTCTAATCTTTTTCATCTTTTTCTTCTGCTCCTGTAAACCCCTATAATTATAAAAACAAAGCACCCCGAAAATATTAAAAGGAGCAAGCTTTAAAATCACTACTGTTGCGGTTGATGATATAAACACTATCTTTTATTAATTATACCAAACCCAAAATTCAATACCTAAAAGCATCCAAACACCATAGATATGGGAGATAATACCTTAACCCATTAATCTTGATAGAAACTAAAATAAAACATAACTAATGCAATAAGTCTTATAGGTCTAGCACTCTAGCTTGAAAACTAAAAACAACCTATTCCAAACTAGTTCTAAGTAAATCCCTCTCCATTCAAAACACATTATGGTTGAGTCATAGCTTTCCTAAGCTTTTTAGTTGCAGGGATACATCCACTTGCACTTTCAGCTTGTCATGATTGGGCTTGAAAAGTGTGTCCATCAGCTTCGGAACTAGTCCTCTTCTTCTTTGGATTAGATGCAATTGGACCACCAGCACATGTAGTTTTGTTGTGACCAGGCAGTTTGCATTTGCTGCAACATCTAGCTTTCTTCTGAGATAATGTCTCATCATAGGCTTTCCTTCTGTTCTTTCTAGGCCTGCCTGGTTTCCTTTTGAGCAATAGAGGAACAATTGTTGCTCTTGGCTATGTAAGAGAGGAATAAACCAAGTTAATACTTCAAAAGAGAATAACAAACTATCAAGGAGTAGGTTTACAATGTTTTGCTTAAATTAATATTGCATTCAAAGTAAGAAAACTATATACTACATTCAAATAAATAAACCAAACAACTGTACAGTGTGGTAGATGGGATTAAGTATAAAGATGTTATGGTCAGTGTGATGCCTACTACCCCTCTATGTATAAAGTGTCAAGATTAAGGTCTTAACTAAAAGTGGACATTTTGATATCAAAACATACCTACAGTTTATAGGCTAGGCAATAAGAGTTGAATGGTTAAAGACAATAAGTCTGATGTCTAGTCGAATAATCAGATCATTTCTGAAATTCTAAGACAGTACAACAAGGTTGTCCAAGTTTATATTCTACTCATAGATTAACTACAATTGAAGATAAATAAACATGAACAGTTGAGAGTCAGCAAAAAACCTCTTTCCAGTCGTCAGGCCCTTCCAACAGAACCATATCAGGAGCATAAGTTGTCTGGTAATTATTCACCGAGTAATATCCGGCACAATACCTATTAACATATACAAGAAGCAACATCAACAGGATTAACATATTGGTACTAAGAGAAAGAATCAATTTGTTAAAACTACTTGTATTTAGAACACTTACTCAACCCAATTAGGCCTGATCTGTTGTAGAGCACATACTGCATGTTGGCAGGGAGAACCCCTTAACTGCCACTGCACACAGCTACAAGTATGTTTCTCTAAGTCAACAGTAAATACTGTATTATGTATGCTCGTAACTTCATATAGCTTCCCTGCAACAACTCCTTCTACCTTGTATCCCCCAGTTTTGTTTAACATTTTCTTCAGTAATCTTTTGGCAGTAAGAACCAAGTCTCCGGAATCCCATCCAATACAAGCATTTCTTCTCTTGTAAAACAACCCCATAACCAGCTGTCCATACAGTAAAACTAGTTTGCATACGGGTTTCTCCCTAATGTTGCTTATCATATTATTAAAACTTTCAGAAAAATATTTAGTCAAGTGTTCGCAAGAGCTCTTGTGGTAAAAAAAGGCCCCACACCAACTTTTGGGATCCTCACCCATCAAATACTCACTAGCACTAACATTCTCTGACATCATACTATCCATGTGTGCCTACCATTGAAACCAACTGATTGTCATAAGCATTTTACTTCATGCATTGACAATCTGATAATCATAATAGTTCATTCTATAATTAATAGACTAACAAGCATTCATTCATTTATGAACTAACGAACACATAAAATCACTTATATATATATAAGAAACCAAGCCTGAAAGTGTCTAAGCTTATAAGCTCTAGCAGCATTCCAAAAAGAGTGTGCAACTTAGATCATTTGAAGTGAGTTTTGAAGTTTGCATACATGTGCCTGTCATGAATTAGAGGGTCGGTTAGCTATAGAACATGCATTATATGTTCTGTAATGAAAAATGACTTAAGTAGTTAATTTCTTACCTGAAGCAGAACCTATGTGGTGAAGCAAGGAACATTTCTGAACAACATCTCTCAAACCCTTCTGTCTATCAGATATGAAGTTGATTGGCTCAAGGGGTGATCAACCAATCAAGGTTTGAGATTTTTCAAGAACAACAACCAGTTCTCCACGCACTCATTTCTACAAACCATGATTCCTAAAGGAACCAATCCATTCTGCCTATCTAGAGCAGTGGCAGACAGTAGGCAGCCACCATATTTTCCCTTAAGGTGACATCCATCCAGCCCAACCACATTTCTACAACCGATTATAAAAGCTCTCATAGGGGCATCAAAAGATATGGTCACGGACTCAAAGCAATTATCTTTCCTGTAATAAGAAACAAAGAAAGTTGTAAAAACTAAAACTCAAAACTTTGAACAATAAAAGAAATAAAATTACCTTGCATAAGTGAAGGTAGCAACTGATCCATGATCAGTCCTTTTGATCATTTCACATAGACTTGGTACGAGTCTGAAACTATCATCAAAGCTTCCATTGATACTCTCCAAAACATTGTTTCTGGCCTTCCATGCCACGTGATATGGGATCATTGTGTTGTGGCTTGTCCAAAATTCAGCAGCAATCTCAGAAGGTTTGGGGTACAGTCTGGCCATGTGATTCCCTTAGCTTGTCAATCACATGTTGAGCTACAAATGCAGGATTTGCACATGAATTCCTCCCATAAGGATCTCCAATACAAGTGTTGTGAAAGTGGAAGTCTCTTATGCTCCTATTTGGCTCACCAGGGATCCTCCTTGCAGATATATACCAAGGACAGAGAATGGGCTCTCCAAAGCCTTTGCACACAGCCTTGACTCTAATATTATCACTCTTCGTGATCCTGCATACCGTCCTAGTGGATACACAATATTTTCTGAGATGTTTCTTAAAAATGGTCTTGTCAGGAAATTCTAACCCCTCTTCTATTCTATCTTCAGCTGCAACTTGTACTTCATGGTCTGGTTCAGAGAATAACTCAGGATCCACTAAATCAACAGCAAAGAAATCTTCCAAATCACTATCATTGAACCACTGTTCCCCATTGTCAACATTCCTTACAGGCACAGTATCAACAGTACCAATTTCTTTTCCTTTACCTTCATCAATATCGAGCATCACTAAAAACAAACCAAAGTTAAAAGGAAAAACCAACATTACCTTCAGCTTCAACATCTGTCTCCAACAACTGGTCATAATGATCATCTACATGTTCAAGCACACGAATATCTATATTAACATCAAATTGCAAACATTAAAATTCTAATGAATTGTGAAATTTCAAAATAAAAACATTACCTTCATCTTCCTCACTGTCCTCACCATTGTTGTTTTTCATACTAAAATTCTGTAAAAACTCCTTCCAGTCTGCATCATCTTCACCCTCACTGTAAATGAGTGGTTGGCTCCATGGCTGGTATTCCGGATGGCAGTCATCTGCATTAAGATTCTCAAGGTGCAACATTGGTTCTTTAGTAGCATTGACTGCTTCTTCAACAACATCTACTTTATCTGAGGCTGACTTCCAAAATTCAGAACCTAGTGAATCATTATCTAAGTTCACAATGCCTTGACTGGCACCAGTGTTGATGTTGTCAACAATACTTGCTTGAGTAGCCTTTGTAGGCTCCTCAACATGGCTCTCAAAATCTAGAACCATCTTAGCTAAACAATCACCAACGGTCTTCTTAACTTTTCTACCAACCTTGGGCTTTTTCTGGGAGATAAAGATGGCCTTGGCCCTTTCTGAGGTATTGAATCCCTATTACATAAAAAAAATAGTACTATTAATTTGAATAATTGAACATGAATTAAAAGAAAGTTCCCCAAACAAGTATGACGCAAGATAAGAACTTCCTTCGTCTAATGAAAACTAAAATGGACTGGCACTCGAGAATGTCTCCATTATCATAGTGGAACAAGACACTGAATCAGTTTAATCATTTAAGAGAGGAAATGAACAAAAATGGAAGTATGACAGAATAAAACCCAATTGCTGCCAAAACTGAACATAATGATATTTAGAAATAATTTTCGAAGAAATGATAGACAACCTTCAAATGGAACAAAAAAGTATCAAGATACTACACAATACAGTAAGCAAAGTCAAACAAAAAACTGGTCTCCAAATTATAGAACATAACACAGAGAAGCATTGAAACAACAAGAAAAGACAGAATCATAACGATGGTTATCACAGATGATAGACTCGTATAACCAAAACACAGACAAAAACATGTTATGACTCCACAATACACCTGCAGGGAAAATGACACTCCAGTAAACTCACTAAGGTAATCAAAGAGGAAGCACAAGTGAACTGATAAAAAATAAACTTTAAAAGGGATGGCTTTTCTGTCAGAATGCTTCCTGAACATGTGTAGACTGCATACTCAGACACTGAAGATACAAAGAAAAAAAACTATCATATCTTCTCTTGTTTTTTTAAGCAATAATGTTATGCGACAGGATTCTCTAATAGTTAAATACGGCTGGAACTAATATGGCAATTCAGGAAAAATGTTTATAAAGCACTTGAATAGGAACCAATCTCTTAATTCTTAAACAAGATGTAGTCTTCCATATCAAAATAGAAATACCGTTGCCATACAATGATCAGGTTTATAAAAGACAAGCAATCAAACAATTCTTATGGGTCGAAGACATGTGTGAACATTTTTATTCTAACTAAAAATTTAGATACGTGGATTGTCTCTCAGTAGTACTGTATCAGGCCTAATAATTGAGCAAAACAATTAAATCCACAGGCATCAGAAACCTAAAACACCACCAAATTCATGTTATAACTCATCGTAACGATCAAATGCCAATACAAACATAATAGACATAAAAAATTAGTGACTCCCCATATCAGCATTTAAGCAACAAGTGCTAACGATCAGCTAATTGAAAAATACCATCTTTACTAACAGAAACGTGACAAGAGAGAAACATGACCAAAAGATAGTTAACCTGCGACATGCTTGGGCCTTCTACCAACTATTTGTATTCCAACTATTTGTTACCAAATGTCCAAAATCGCAGTCCATGCCGCTGCAAGAGAAAATCCACAATAAGTCACTAACATTCATAATAAGTTATATCATGCACCAGAAAATTCACAAACAAAAAAGACAAAAGAACTAAACAAAACAGAGATTGGTTAATCGTGATAATCATGGCGTCAGCGTTATGTCCTGCAACAAATTTAGCACCACTATTGGGTCCTGCTATGAACTCAACAGCAGCAACAACAACATATATTTGCAAATCATTTGATACAATTTAAATAAAATTTGTAGATACAACATTTGCAATCGACACAACATATCTTTTGTTCTCAGCATACTTAGTGTTTGATATGCAATTAGGATTTGCTGTGTTATGTGCAGGTTCCGTAAGAGCTAAAAATACAATGAATATAATGCTTACTAATGTTTTAGATGCTTACTTCAATTCCAATTCCAGTTAGTGGTCGCAATAATCAAGATATTAACAATTATAAAATGACCTTTCTCATAAGTATATGTTCATGACACTCACAATAGTAACAGAAAGAAAGAAATCTCCATTAGAGAAAAATCAATTTCAGGAACCCATTAATCAAAAGACAAAATTTCATCTACTATAAAGTCTGACAATATAACTTCTCAATCAAAAAATTTCAAAAACCTAAATATACTTGAAAAATAAAAACAAATACAGACTGAACCCAAATTTCATGATCGGTTAAAGAACCCTAATTTAAAAAGCCCCAAATTTGGAAACCCTAATTTATAATCGAGCAAAAAATATGAACAAATATTGAACATCCATAGCAATAAAACATATAAACAGAGTTAGGGTTCGTGAGATTATACCTATTAGAAGTTGCAGAAGTTTTCTTGTTTATTAATTCTTCATCAACCATTATCCTTTTCCCCCATTTCTTTAAAAATCCAGAAATTACTACTAGAAATTATGTAGGTTCTCACTGGAAAACACACTCTATCAACTGGTTTATGGATGAAACACAAACTTAGATCTTGATTCTTTATATATTGATAAAGTATTAAAATTCTAGGAGAAACCCTAACCAAATTCTGGTGGGAAACATGATACATCAATGAAGTTGTTGGGATATATCCTAATTTTCTGCCCGTAATCTTCTCAAACCAGATCTTCTCTCCACTCTCCCTCCGTCTTCTCAAACCAGATCGATGTTTCATCTTACCCTAACTTATTAGATGGAGTTGAAATAGAGAAGGAAGGTTGTATGCATCTTTTACATTTACAAGAGATTAACACCTGCACAACACGTGCATTTTGAACTGACATCTCATCTAGGTCCATTTTATCTAACAACTTTGTCTGTTAACTTTAAACGGCAGGTCAGTTTTAAAAATGTCGAAAAAAACGGGATATAGGTGTATATCGGCCCACAACTTTGGGATAAAAATGACTAATTCCCTTTTGAAAGCAGCGTAGTCAATCCTACTGTCGTCTCGGCTAAGACTAAAATACTAATACAAATTTATCTTAGAGTCAGTGAAATTTTACAGGGGTAGTCAATTGAGATTTATAATGATTTATAGAGAATTTTCAAATAGGCTGTTATTCAATTGAGATTTTCAGAGAGTTTCCCAAACTCTCATGTTATTAGATAAAGACTTTTTTCAAGTCTTTTAAATTCTCCCAAACTCTTTTGTTATTCGATTAATATTTGTTAGAAGTCATTCAAACACTCTTGTTATTGGATTAAGACTTCAAAATCATGGATTTGTTACTTATTGGGATTTTGGGAGACTTTTTTAATGAAAATAGGCATGAACAAAATCTCTCCCTTATAGGTGATATTTTGAGAGACTTGAAACTTTGGATAAATAGATATAATCCAAAGGTCCTCATTCTTCAGACTTATCCAACGACCAAATTCCATCCACAATTATTCTTCCATTCGCAGCTACATTCTCTTGAACAGACAACGGATGATTTAAAAGATCGCTGCTTAATAAGACTTCAGAAAGGATGTTAAAAATTTATGTAAGTAACTTAAACTAATCCCTAGTTCCATGGATGTAATGTATATATGTTGTTCATGTTTTTTTAATTGTTTTAAAATGAGGATTATGCTCCAAAATTAAAATACCTAATATTGCTTATAGACGATCAAAAGCAAATAGTTTGATGTAACTGCCCAAAAGTCTTAATCAAAAGTTACAACTCGTACCTATAAAATTTTGTATGTTCTTTCGATTATTTTAGTGCATAGGGTACAGGAATGCAGCAACAAATTGTCAATTATGTGTTAATCCATATAACGAGTCTGCATAACTTACAAAGGATTCTAAAGAAATGTAGAACCCAGAAAATTGATAAACATGTAATATCTTCCTGAAATTGAGTATTGATGGAATCTTATTTCTGAAGCACTACTACCATTTGTATCATCTAATGGCCAATTTTTTCGATCTTGGATAACTCATGTACCAGGTATCTATGCAGGTTTAAGCTCTTAGCTCTATGCAGTTAAATTTTCTGTAGTTCCAAATTGTGTTTCTAACGAGTGGCACCCACTACTAGTTTAGATTTGTGCTATTTTTCTTATTCCCTAATAAATTTGCAGTGTCACTACAGTAATAGTTCTTGTGGACTTGGATTTGATGGAATGGATAGGCTAGCAAAATTGGTGCAGGAAATGCAACAGTGTTAAGTGTTTAAATATGAAAATGGAACTTTGTTCGAAGCGAAGATTACTGGTGGCGCCTCCAGTGGCTCTGTTTGCATGGTTGGAAGAATCTTTCTACAAAGCTGTGTGCAAGATTCTAGAGGTAACTTTCTGAAACCTCAGTTAGGGAACAAAATATATACGGCTGATTGAAAGTTTAAGACCTGATCTGTTTCAGAAATGCGGTAGGTTTCATTGTGCTTAAAACATGGGCTACAAGCAATACTGTAGACCAACTTAGCAACACCGTAAAAAATTTCAAAATTTTTTGGATTTAAAGCCAACTTGTTTTATATAGTAAAACTATATACATAATCTATCCCTTTTGTTTTTTTACTTTACCTAGTTGAAAAGTCCAGCATTGCAAAATCTAATGGTCACCTGACTTTCATAGTTATATCTTCACAGACATGCTAGTGTGCAAGTGTTCCTCCATATAACCAAATGTTACAATTTGCATATTAACCGACCTTAGATCGGCATCAGTAAACAATGATTGTTATGCACATGCAGTAAAAGCTGGCTTGCATAAGCATATTCTACATGCAGTAAAGGATGATATGTATTTTCTTTTTTTTTTAAGCATTTCTTAGAAGTCTTTCTTTATAGGGTATGATACCTTATAGCTTCACAGTGACAAGTCATTTCCTCGTCACTTTAGGTCTCTCGTTTTCGAATTTATGATTAGATATTTTACCTCTTTTTATCTCTACAAATCACAAAGACTCTCTAGAAATACACTAGATTTATATCTACAAGTCTCAGAGACTTTCTACAATTCTCTTTTAAAATCATTGGAAATATCAATACTTCCAGAGAGTCCCTGGGAGTCCCTAAAAATCAAAATCTATGAAAGTCTATATAAATCTCATTTGACTACCCCCCCTGTTAGAGTGTTTATTTTCAAATTGTATGTCCATAATATATATATGTTAAGTATTTTGTACACTTTACATATGTTACCCCTGTATATATATAAAAAAGTAATACTAATAAGGTAAAAATTATCGAATTTTTAAGGATTTGATTTGATTTTTTGTTACTAAATATTCATATGTTAAACTTGTCTCGGTGGAACCTCGGCTGTCTCGGTGAGTTTCTCGGTCAAATCTCGTCTCGGCGAGATTGAGAAACTCATCTCGGTCATCGACCGAAACCGAGAATCTCGACTATATTGAATGAAATATTAAAGTGAGGTTAGGATTTCAATAAGTTGCAACAAGATTAATTTCAAACAATATTTGTCTAAATTAAGCAAATACATTCCAGTGATGTTTTGGCCACAGTGAGAAGGAGGAGTGTTGGCCTTAGAGAAATAAGCAGAGAAAGATAATGAATCGGAATAATTCTTCTCAGTAAAATCAATGCTCTAGTGTGGTATTTTTTGTATGGTTAACTGATATATTTATATATTCTCAAGTTACACTGATCTCTCAGTAGTGGATAAATAAGAAGAGTGGAAGACGTGGGAAATAGTCGTGCATGTGATTGCAGAGAGACTGAGATTGACACAACTATTTTTCTAGGATTTCATCACACCCACATGCCTTGTTTCTCTTTTCCATTATGAGAGTATCGTTGGATACCCACTCGTGTTGTAGACCGTCATACCAAGTCCTAAATGTTATCCCACACGTGCAACTTAATCAATATTCATGTAGAATGTGACAACTATTTAATATATGTATTGTAGATAGAATATGAGATAATATAAATTCTTGTTTGTGAGAACACGAAATTCGTTGAGATTGAAGTGTATCATACGTAACGAAGCCAGAAAATATAATTACATAACTAACGGGGTATATTATATGACTAACCTGATGACAAGGTCTTATGACAAAGTGGACACACCCACGAGTCTATGCAATCTCATGAGATACCAATAGGTGAACGATCTTAGGAAGCTTCGAGGGAGTGGACGTTATCTTGGAGTCAGTCATGGATATGCTCATGAGGTCATGGGACGAGATTAATGAATATCATGTGGATGAACTCGTGTAGACGAGCCTACAACATACCTAGGTCATAAGTCCTAGTTCAACGTCCAGTTGAGTCATAAGCCCTGGTTCAAACTCTAGTTGAGCTAGCAACTCTAATACCAGATTAGATGCATGTTGAATGTTAAGTGCATGATGGGGTCCAATATGACATTTACTCTTTGTTTTGTATGGCATGAAACACCACAAACAACTTAATAGGAGATAACCTGATTAATAACATGAAACTTAAGGGATATTCCAAATAAAATCGTCAAATTAGTAAACTTGAGCAATCACATGATAGGAAAATTATGTTATTTATTATGGAATGAATTACAAAAAGTCTTTAGGATGACCGCATAGCTATAAGATAGTTGGGAGGTCAAGTAATGGCCGTTAAGGATATTTGGTAGAAAAAAAATCAATCCCAAAATAGGTCTTTCGTGCATTAAAAAAAAACGATATCATCCAACAAGTTCTGATTAATAAGGCTCAGTAGACATTATTCCTTACATAATGCTCTCGATAATATATATTTATTTTTTATTTTATTTTTTGTAAATGCTCTTAGAAAATGTAATCAAAGTATAAAGTTTTTTACTTTGAATTGAGGACATTTGTTATCCCTGGTCAGTTCAGAAAGGGTTAGGACGTTGTTTATTATTTCATCGTATTGTTATCATGAATGAGTACCAGTTGGATACAATGGGATAAATTGGGAAGTTTTAAATTTGTAAAGATTTGCTAACCTAGATGTAAGACATATAGTTTCCTTGTTGATATAGTATGAAGAAGGTGACACTTTTTAAAGGACTAATTAAAAAGAGTAAAGAATACTCAGAGGAAAAAAGACTTGATTGAAAAACATCAACTAAAAAACTCTTGAAGAAAAAAAAACATGGTTTGGTTGAGGCCTTCTCGAGGTAATAAAAATAAAATATTAGCTTAAGATTTCTTGAGAGATAAAAAAGAAAGGCTTAGAATCTTCTCGTCGTACAAAAAACATACATAATCGAAGCTAAAAATAAGAGGATACCTAGTACACCACCAACTCTTTCGTTCGTGAACTTGTATGGACAATCCTTGTACAATCAATATGTTCACATCCTAATACTACAAAAACTAGTCTTGACAAGATTCATATTCAAGATTATATAAACAAGGAAATATTTGAGTGATCTAATTCTAATAAAATATAACTCCACAAGGTCAACCTAGTATGATCTCGAAACTTCAAGATATGAATTCAATCAAGACAAAGTCTTGTATAATTTATAGTCTAAAGATTTAAATTAAACAAGAACAAGTCTTGTTAGATATTTTCTGACGAGATAAACTATCTTGATTGATTAACGTACTACTTGTGATATTTCAATTATAAAGATAAACAATATAATGCCAAAAGGAAATAAGACAAGACACCATGAATTTTGTTAACGAGGAAAACTGCAATCTAGCAGAAAAACTACGGGACCTCGTATAGTTTGAACACATATTGTATTATCCGCTACAAACACTAGACTATTATCAAACTTCGGACTGGATTATACTTGAGACATAATTTTCCCTCCAAGTTATTGATACATGCATAATTTATACATATATACCTCTTAATTTATATTTGTTAGTACTTGATTTTGTACTAATGTATTATTTTTATGCTTTTAAAGGTGGTAGGTGTAAAATACAAAGTTACAACTAAATATGGATAAACGGACAAAAATTGCATCGAAGTCCAACCTCTGTATTTGCTTCGAACACTATATTATTGGTAGAACAATCAAAGGATCAAAAGTGCCAGCAAGTTGTGCTATTGAAATTGCAGAAGGTGGGACACCTGTACGTGAAATTAAAAAGTAGAGTTTGAACAAAGAGTGAAGAAAATAAGAAAGAGTGAATAAGGTATTAGGTGGCCGTCAAGCAGCTACTGATGAGAGGGAGTTTGCTGGGTAGTCTTCTCTTGGAGTTTGTACAACACTAAGATGGCATGGCTCGGTCAGGAAAAGATAAAGTAGTGGAAGAGGTGGACTTTGGCTAAGAGCGTAATGATGAGTTTTTGTTGGCTGCTGACACGGGACCGAAAGAGAGAGTGAGAGAAGGGTGATGTGACACAAGAGAGTAGGTGGAGTGGAAAGAAAAGTGAGAAGGGGACAACATGTGGGAGTTAGGCGTCAGATGGAAAAGAGAGTAGGCTGATTAGGTGGACGGTCATAAGAAATAAGAGTTGGGTAGAAAGTTAGCAGGTGGAGTTTACTTTCTTTCTTTCTTTCTTTTGGAATGACTGAATGAGAATGAGTTTGTACGGATAAACGTGGGGGAGAAATTGTTCACGTGAGAGAGGAAAGTAGGTGTTGATTTTTCGGTTTTAGAAAAAGGGTATAAAAAAGAAAAGTGAAGAATTCAGTTGGGGAAAGAGAAGGACAGAGAGAGGCAGGCGGCTGTGGTGAGAAGGGGGAGGCTCTGCTGAGTTTTTGGGGAAGGGAGAGAGAGGAAGGTAAGAGGAGAGTCTACTATACAGGATTGAAAGGGAGAGAGGTGGAGAGTATGTCAGAAGAGAGAGAGCGTCAGTAGGGAGAAAGGATTGACGTGAAGGAAAAAGGACGGATTGGAGAGAGAGCGTCATAAGAGAGAAGGAGGTTGTCTTTTGGGTATGAGGTGTAAGAGAGAAAAGAAAGAGAAGGCCTAGGCGTAGGATGGAAAGAGCTAAGGAGAGAGAGGGTTGGTAGGGTAGGCTGGAGAGAAGTTGGTAGTTGGCGGCTGATCTGAGAAGGGGGACAAGGTCTGCTGAATTTGGCTTGGACTGTTGTATAGGACAGGAGAAGAAAAAGACAACGCCGGTGTTCGATTTTGGGTTTAACCCTTTCTACTTTTTTTAATTAATTTATGGGTTTTGAGAAACCCAACCCCATGTTTTGCTGATTTTTGTATCTAGGGTTTTATGTTGAAACCACTAAGAGTATTAGACCACTTTGAATTGAATTATTTGGTACAGACTATTTTGATTTGAATAAATTAGTTCCATGATTTTAATTTATTGATTTAATGATAACATTAGTTGTTGCTTCACCGTTTCTGTATAATACAGTAACCTTTGCGCATAATTAATAGGATTGCAAATATATTTGTCTATTTATTCGATATTTCATGCTTGGTTTAAATCCTTTGATGGGGTATGCTTATAATAGCCAGCTATTATTTGTGAATCTATAATTAGTTTCGTATAATTTTTTTGCTGACGCGATTTGATGGTGTATGCTGAGACTTAGAGTTTTTGATGCGCCATGCTTAGGGCTCCCAGTGACATTCGCGACTCTAATACATATAATAGGTGATGTCGATAGAACAAACAATAGATAAATATTCATGAGTTATGTTTCACTTCAATAATTAAATAGAAATAGTGTTGGATACTAAAAACCCTGGTTACCGACTCTCTATGTTTAGTTGTCTTATTAGTTTAGTTTGTTTTATTATTTCATTCATATTTCTAAAAATCCAAAAGATATTCTTTCTGATTAGTTTAATTGAGATATTGATTGCAGTATTTGCCCGTTCCCCGTGGGTTCGACCCGTATTTGCCGTTGTTTTCTAGTTAGACGTCGTGCGATTGCGGTTATCATATATGATATTATAAAATCCTATTTATAATAACCGCAATCGCACAGTGTCTACAATGCAGACAACGGCAAGTACGGGTCAAACCCACAGGGAGCGGGCAAATACTGCAATCAATATCTCAATTAATTATGCGCAAAGGTTACTGTATTGTACAGAACCGGTGAAGCAACAACTAATGTTATCATTAAATCAATAAACAAAATCATGGAACTAATCTATTCAAATCATAATAGTTTGTATCAAATAATTCGATTTAAAATTGGTCTAAAACTTTTAGTGGTTTCAACATAAATCCTAGTTACACAAAAATTATCAAGACATAACAAAAGATTTCTTAAAACCCACTAAAAATAATTAAGAAAAGTGGAGATAGTGAAGTATCATTGTTTCCGGCCGTCAATACCAACCCATAAAATTGAACATAATCTCTGGACGCTTTCTTCTCTCCGTATGACTTTCACCTCCATCCACAGCCTAGCTCTTCATCCTACACCTGTCAATCAGAAGACTCTTTCACTTTTTTGTATCCTCTCAATCAGTCGCAATCAGAAATCCCTCTCTCTCTCCACTTCTCCAATCAGTCGTAATTCCCAAAAAAAAATCCCTTTCTATTTCCACTTCTCCAATCAGTCCCCCTCTCTCTAGCCTACATCCGAACAAGCCTACTTATCCCTCTCTTCTATTTTCTCACGTCGCAATCCCCTTTCTCTCTTCTGTACTTCCTCCTTTCATATCTAATCTCTTCTCCGCCTCAAATACCCAGACCAGCCGTAACTCCCTAGGTATTCTCTTACCCTCAATCACTCTATCAATTAGTCTCTCCTCCAATCCCTAGCCTACTCTCCCTCTCTCCTCTTTTGTCTCTCTCCACCAACCACCCAACAGACCTCTCTCCTCAAACCCTACGCTTTTTGTTTTTTCTTTTATAGTCGTCAGACCTTGTCTTCCTCAAAACCTAGTATACGCCTCTCTCTTCTTTTTCTTCCTCTTTTCACGCTACCTTCCTCTCTTTTATTCACTTTGAGAAATGAAACCCAAGTCCTACCTAGCCAAGGTCAGCCTAGCCTACTCCCATCTTTTAGACTTTCATTCACGTGTTTTCTTTCTTTTACGCCAGAAAACAAGAGCAACTTTACCTTCTAAACCAAAGACCAACCCCATCTTGTTTATTCACATCAGACTCTCTTCTTTTTTATTTTCTTTCACGTGATACACAGCCCAATTATGAAATGATAAGCTCTCTTCCTGTGGGATGTGAGTCCATTAGGTGATTAAAGTAAATCAAGTGGCATTCCAAATGAAGTCTACAATCACCATTTAGCTTAGTTTTCTTGTAACGTCGGGTTTAAGTATACCACCTATTAAAACAATAAAAATACATTATTAGTACAAATTGAAGTACTAGCAAATATAAATTAGACGGTAAATATGTATGAATTACACGCGTATCAGTTATTTAGCTACAATTGTGCCCTTTCGTCACTTGGATCTCGCAGGACCTCACACACTTGATTTCCCTAGATAACTTATTAATATGCTTAGGAGTTGTTTTAAAATCCTTCGTGAAGACTAGTGTTACCCTGCCTACAATATGAAACCTATTTGATTTCCTTCAGATATTTTCAATCAAGGTAATGGAAATCTGTTTGCTTTGAGAGATCTCCGGGTAAAAAAATATGTCAAAGCAAACCTTAAAAATTAGGGTTTAATCTAAATCTTATAGAAATACCTAATTGAATCTACCTAACAAGATGTATCTAAGTCACACTTAGAACATAAACTTGTGGAACTAACAAACTATGAGACAAACAACTCCTTGTAATTTTTATAAATTTTATTCCTCAATTTGTAATTCTTGAATGATCGTTATACCCACAAATCTCACTTCAACATCATACCTTCTATATCCACAATATCCCCCAAAACTCTTAGAATCTCACTTTAATATACTTAAAAATTAGTGGCTCAACCTTGGGTGAAAGTTCCTAATTTTACTTTGGATGAAGATTTATTTTTTTACAGAAATAATGTATTATGCTATCCAAATAGAGGAAAAGAACGAACACAAGGTGGTTTAGTGAGTGTTAGTTATTGAAAGACCATTCATAAAAACTTATGCATTGACGCTAGCAACACTCATAACCGTGATGTAACTAGGTTTTATGTAGATTTGGAGATATACATAAAGAAGTTCAAGAATTTATCGCTTTAATTCGTATTGTTAGTAAACTTCGACTTAGGAGTGAAACTGATACTGAAGTTGTGGATCAATATCGAGAGGAATGGAGAAGATGTAAAGGTCTAAAATTTCATATTTGAATCTCATTTCGCCATCATGAAGGACTTTTTCGTAACTCGTATGTGATGTTAGAAAGTTGTTGTAATGTGGGTTGATTATGTGATGGGTTATAATGTGGTTTCATAGATGAAAAATGGTTAACATTTCAAGTCCAAATCTATTTTGAAACTCTGAAATTTGGAAATTCAAAGGCAATTACGGCTGGGAATTTACAATTTGAACAATATCGACCTAGTCGTAAGAGCCTGAAATTTCAAATTTCTCTCTTATTACTTCCCACGGTTAGGTCGACAATGTCCATACCTATATATCCATAATTCACTCTGAAATTCCATTTTTTTCTCTTATTACTTCATAAGGCTAAGTCAACAGTGTCCATACCTAGCCATAAGTCACTATGAAATTCCAAATTTTTCTCGTAATCCTTTATATGGCTAGGAAAGACAATGTCTAAACGTAGCAGTAAGTCTCTCTGAAATTCCAAATTTCATTGTCTTTCATTAAAAAAAAAAGCAAACACAAATACAATTGGAAAAAATATATTTTCATTAAATAATGAGTGATTCAAAATATATATATTATGATATAATCACCACAATTCATCATATTTACTCAACTAAAAATGGTTAGGTGGTTTTCGATATTTTTATCGCTTTCTAAAGTTCCATTTGGTGTTCGTACTTGTTACACCAAACCTTGGAGATCTCGGTTTCGACTTTTCTCATCAACGAAGATAATGGGATTCCTTCTTGTAACTGGATACCGATAAAATGACAACTTCATACGTGCCCAAGCACAACTCTTCTATGAGAAAATTGTTCGATGAAAGTTGTTTTTGTTGGTGCGAATGTACAAATCATTGCAAGTGTAATAATTATATCCATTTCTTTGAAGACTCTCATATGTCCCACTAGACTCGTAAACCATTTGAAAGTTGGTGGGGTTTATTGATTATTCTGGACTATAATGCACATATTTTTAACCCTTGTTCTCGAGCCCACTTCTTTTCATCATTTATATCTTTCCTTTAAAGTTGTTGGCGTAGTGATCACTTGTGTCCTCGAAAAAAATGCAAAAAACTGTTGGTTGATCATCCATCGGTTCAAGTATAGGCTCGATGTATAAAAATTGAAAATATAGCTAGTCAAAAATTACATATAAAAATCTTACCTAAAGCTGGGTATATTACATCTATAGCCAGTCGTAAGAGACTTTGGAACCACGATATAACTCGGTAGATTACTCTATAACCATCCATAGGTGACTCTGTAATACACATACGGCTAGCTTACCCAGCCGTAAACCAATAAAAGGTCCACTACAACTAGGTCAATACTTCTAAAAGCTAGCCGTAGGTGACTCTGAAATCACCATGCGGCTAAATACCCAACCGTACACGAATAAAAACCTACTTACAACGTAACCTAGCCATAACCAACATCTTTGACTAAAAGTTCATAATTTTTAACCGTAAGATCTAGTTTACGGCTGGGATTTCATGAGTTCCTAACCATATAATTGGTTACGACTGGCAATTTCGGTACGAAAAATACAAACACTTTAAGCGATTAAAAGCAACAAAATTGTAATCGAAATTCAATAGAGGTATACCTGACTATTTTGAGCATTCGTTTCTTTACTTTCTTGGCTTGATTGTTTAAAATCATAACAAGGTTCATAAGAAAGTTGAGTTTAAGTTAAAAATTCTTGATCATCTAAGAAATCAGGCATAATGGGATCATTATTAAGGGGTATGATTTGGGGGATGAGGATCCACCTACCTCATAACTCTTGTTAGAATCACTCATTTTGATTCATAAAACCCGAATTTCTAGGTTTCAAAAAAAAAAAACTTTTCCTACTTCTTCTTCTACTTCTCTCTCTAAAAAAAATAATCTTAGTTTTGATTTTTAAACATTAACTATAAATCAAATTAATTAATTTTATCTAATCACTTACACTTAAGTAGCTAAACTAATTAACTTTATTGATACAAATTAATTGAGGACTATTATCAAGAATATATAGGTAATAAGGAGTTTTTTTTTTAAGCATACATAGGTAGGGAGTTATTCACTTTTCTACCCAGTGACACTATTTTATCTTCTTATGAAAGCAAGGTCCATGGGTAGAGAGTTCTCATTCAAAGTGAATGAGTTTCACCTTAATTTAGCAAATTAGACCCCACTATGGGTAGAGGAAAGAGCCTCATTCACCCAAAGTCCTTCATACACTTTTTTCGATCGAAGGAGTGGTCGCCAGTCTTCGCTAGACGAGTAAACTTCAGCCGTCTGTGCCAAATGGAGGATCTTTCCCGTCCACGAATACCACACGGTTGAAGTTCACCCATCTGGGTAAAAGTTCTTCCCAAACGGCTGAAGTTCACCCGTATGAATATTCTACATATTCAAACGGTTAAAAATTAGTCGTTTGGAAGATATTATCAAAGTAAAATTCTAATTGTTGCCAACGGCTAGAAACGACTATTTTTTTTCATCAATTATATATACTCCTCTCTACTTTTCTACTCAATTCACACCCAATTTTCTCCACTCATTTACTCATTCATATCCAATTTATTTTTACTCCTCTACAACCATGTCTACTTCCAAAACAAGAAAACCTAGAAAGATACAAATTAATTTTTCTATGGAGGAAGACGTAGCACTATGTGAATCACATATCGCAATTACGGCTGATGGTAGTGTAGGTGTTGGTTAAGAAAGAAACCGTTATTGGAATAAAATCGTCCATTGCAACCAAAACAAATGGGAATCCAAACCCTAGAGAAAAATAAAGTTTAGAAAATCCAATTTGTGCTATCAAAAAAGATGTTAGACAATTTTTCAATATTATCGAGAAATTATATCTAGGGAAAAGTGGTTGGTCACCCGAGGACTTGGTAAGTTTTTTTATTTATATGTTTCGCTTATGTTGGTTAGTTATTATTATGATTTGCACTAATTAGATATATTTACATTGTAGTTGATTCATATGCAAGTGAACTTATGTGCATAGGAGGAGGATGTGGAATTTCTCTTGAGATGAAGAGGCTACGTCGTTGCGATTTCGTCTTCTAACCAAACTCCCTGGCAATTCGGGGTATGTCCTGACTAAAACTTTAAACTACCAATTCATATAATCTTCAACACTAGCGGGTGTGAAGTGATTCTTACAACTTTTCAATTATTGGCACTTTTCATATGCATCCCCTACGATACCCTGCATATAAATTTATGGTGGTGGTTTGTGAGGAATAACAACATCTCTGGTCACCTGACACCAACATCTTTTACCCGAGTACCTATAGCCTTTTCCATCATCGATATATATATAAAAGACACCTTGATTGTGACATCAACAAACTATACTTTATGGTCTTGCGATTAGCATGCTTATTATTCCACCATGGTTGTCGTGTTCTTCCTTCTATTGATCTAAGATCCACTTGCCTACGAACGTTGCAAAAGGAAAACTTACCTAAATCTTCTTGAGTTTTGGCTAATCTTTCTTTGTTAAATACCTTCATCTTGGGCCATACATCTAAAAAGTGTATAATTCACATGATTCTAGTATCAAATCCATACTTGTTTTACCTATAATTCTTTCATATTATTTATTATTATGATTTTTTTCTAGTTTATGTTTTATATTAGGTGAATCATCCACAAAGGAGCTACAAAATCCTAAAATGAACAAGGAAATTGAAATCCACCAATGGAAAAGGCTAAAGAACAAATTTAACTCATCCAAATCCAGGATTTCTTAATAACATTTTGAAGAAAACGGGAATACGAAGTGAACGCAAAAAGAATGAGGTCATTCCGAGTTCGGACAAAGAAGTTATGGACAAAACGGTCGAGACGAAGAAAAGTGATCTACAACTCAAGAATCGGCATTGCCTATAGGAACTCAAGAAATACGGATTCTAACACGATTTTGGGCATAAAAATTGTATTTTTGACCCAAGAATCGGTATTTCTTATAGGAAATCGACAATGTCGACTATATCAAGTTTTGGGACATAGAATTGGAGCTATTTTGGTCTTAGAGTCGGCATTGCTCATGGGAATCGACTATGCCGACGGGTGCAAAACCTATGGGGTCCGTTTTGACGCGTTTTAGACTTCTAAAGCAAGGAAACATGGTTAGGGAAGGATTCTAAACCCTAGAAGAATAGGATACTTGATGGACAAACATCGAAGGCTGTAAAAGAAGACATCTAAGGCTCAAACAACATATATCTTACATCTTTGAAGTAATTTCTTATCTTCTACCTCTCATAATACATCTTCTATTTCAAAAACCTAGATTTTTCCCCTTATGGGAAACCATTCTTTTTTTTTACATATATTTTCCATGGGTTTTAGTAAATCCATGAGTAGCTAACTTTGTTTTATTGGTTGGGGATGTAGTTGGAAGTCCTAAACATGTGAATCAATTTGGCTGGTTATTATTGATGTTCAAGATATCCTTTTATCGTTCATGTGCTACTTTTAATATCGCCATGTATCATTTGAGGTGTGTTTATTGAGGATGCAAACTAAGTGAACGCATATTCATATCTAAAGCTAAACTAGGGTTTAGAGATACATAATAGTCGATAGACCCGGTTATAAGTAGCATAGTGTGATTACTGGTTGTATCCAAAACCTTCGTGTGATTGCATGCAGAAGCTTGACCTGTGTTAAATAGATTACTCGTAGTACTTCTATTGCATTGAGTAGCCTATTTCAAAGAACCTAACGCTCTTGGAGGATTAAACTTAATAGCACGTTGCGTTAGGTTGTTCGTTGAGTAGTATTCATATGTTCATTGTTATAATATGTGATGGCATAAGGAATTTACCGGAGTATGCTTTCGATGGGGTGCTCTAAGGCTATTAGTATGAAGAGAGAGTGTATGTTGATTCTAATCGATTGAAGATCATGATTGGCGACGGAAGATGAGATCCTTAACCAGTATATTCTCACCTTGATCTTAATCCTTATTTACTTCTCTTTTACATTCATTAGTTTACTTTAGTTTAATTACATATAATCACCCCTTGGTTACATAAGAAGTTAAAGACAAATAACAACTCACAGCTCCTCGTGGGAACGATCCTTACTACCGCTATATTACTTTTTAGTATTAGTGGAAAATATTTTAACTAATTTGTGCGCAAACGACACGCACCAACATCACTCCAAACCGGTGGGTTATTTCGGACGGGGTAAAGAGTATGAAAGTAATAATAAAACCAATACTATAAAAAAAAACATCATAAATACAATTACACAATATAAATATAGAAGTTGCATCAAAAGATTAAAATATTGGAGTGAGTAGTAATGCATACCTCGAAGACGTTCCATATGTCATTAAATGATTTTTACCTCTCACTACTAACATCGCCTAAGGCTCTGTAAAAAGTAGCCAATATAGGACTTCCCCAATCAAACGGCCTTTGATATCCCAAATCTTCAAATGACGCCAACCATCCAACCTTTGCAACAGGTGCACCATTCGGAAAAAAATACTGACCAATTATCCATAAAAGAAAGGATAACCAATCATACATGATACCACGTGAAACACCACCACCGTTTTTTATATATTTCACCACGAACTTCCATATGATTTTCGTTTTCCATTGGAATATTATCTATTGACATTTCATTTTCTAACATACCCATAGACGTTGCATTTAACCGAGCGTTAATATATGAAGCAAGTGTAGACAAGAAATCCGTAAGGTAATTCATATATATATATTTTTCTTCGGAGTCGCCCCCACTCCCAACATTTTAGTTCATCTTCTTTACCAACTCCTATTCCGGTTAACCAAGTGAAGTCATTGGGAGTGAATCATATTTCAAATGTAGAAAATATGAAATATATGGGTAGATTCCCAAAACCGCTCTACAATTGCATCAGTGAGTTGGTCCCCTTTTCTAACATTTATTTGAAAAAAACGTCTCAATTCACACTTATCTAAATAACTCTTACAATTTTCATTTTTACTCACAATTTCATAAAGTGTCTTCATGTGAGAAATTTCACATTTTTATCGGATTTTAGGTTCGGTTTCCATTTTACCCATATGCATTGTCTCCCCTTCCATTGAAACACCTAAAAATATAATTGTTCCATTGATGACACTCAAAAATTTAATTTTATAACAAATATTCTACAATTACTCATTCATATAATTAATATTCCAAAACAATTACTCATTCATTTATTCATCCAAATCAATAACATTAAATCCTATAAAATTATTTCATTCTAAATCAACAACAATCATTCATACAAAACAATTTCATCCCAAATAATTCATAAAACAACAACAAATTAAGAGTTAGATCATATGTTAACCAAATTTCGATGATCAATTGAAATAGAACCTATAAAAACTAGGAGAAAAAAAAGGACAAGTTTAATAAAAAAAAATTAGAGGATTTAAATCTTATGAAAATACCTAATTTTAGGTGTAATAGACTCACCTTTGAATGATTAATATTGGATTTGTGTTAATTTGATGAATGATTTGGTGAAATCGTGAAGAGGGAAGTAGTGAAGCTAATAGAAAAGGAAAGAAATTGAGGTAACAAGAGAAGTTGATGGAAAAATAGCCTAGAAACCCAGACGGGGGAACTTCTCCCATACAATTTTTTTTTTTAAAAAAAATAGTTGGACAAGTGAAGTTCACCCGTCCATAACTGATTTTATGCTAGAGGGAGAACTTCACCCGTCTAGCTTCTTTACCCACTGCCTCATGGTGTAAAAGTCTCTTATTTGCGCAGTCACTCATTCGTTTTGAATATGACTGCACAAGAACTGGCCAAACTGGCTAAATCGGTCGAACCGGCGGTTTATTTAAACCGAGTGTAGATGGCGGCTCGGTCCACAATTCAGTTAATCGTAACCGTTGATCTGTCCGCTCGGTCCACAATTTGAGGTCCAAAACCAGCCAAGCTGAATCGATCTTGACCGACTAAATTCTAGCCATTGATATTTTTAGGTGTTTAATCCTAGCCATCGATATCTATATAACCCTAAATTTTATAAGAGAAACTCCTCCTTCTTTCTTCTTCATTTCTTCCGCCTCCACTTCTTCTTCCTCTTAACACTCTCACATCACCGCAATTTCTTTTCCTTATTCATTTTCTTTCTTATCTTCATTTTCTCGAGCAAGAGCACCACCACCGCCACCTCATTTTTCACGAACAGGAGCACCACGCACTACCACTTCAATTACATTAATGTTGGTTCTTATGGAGTTAATGACTTTCAGAAGCTTACTTCTCAAGTGGGTCCAGGGTTTAAGGAAGATAGATGTATAAACACATACTCGATAGATACAGAGAGATGGATATGAAGATGAAGAGAACTGGAAGTACTAAATATACTAATCACATGTATATCAAAGATTAACGTTTGATGACACACCCTTTGTTGTTTGAGCTCTATTTTTCTCTAATCTTGTTTTTCAATATCTAGTTTTTTCAATGATAGTTATAGAGTAATTGATTTAATTGTTCTCATGTAGTTTGATTAAACTGATAATGAAGTTCTTGTTCTGAATTTATTTTTCATTTGGATATTTTGGTTCTTGTGTTTTGATGTACTAAGTTAATAAGTAAGACTTGATTTGTTTTAGCCAGATTTTCAAAAAAAGGTTATAAGTTGAAAAGAAATTAGTTGAGGTTAAACATGTTTTAGTTGATAAAATTGATCTGATGAAGAATAAAAAATTATCAGATGAGGAAGATAAGGGAGAAGAAAATAGTAAAATCGGTTTATAGTCGATTTAAGCCGAATTAAACCGAATTGAGTCTGATCGGTCCAAAACCCGAAATGATCATTAAATAGTTCGGTTACGGTTTACAAATATAAACTGAGATCTGGTCGGTTAGGTTTACGATTTGGACAAAAAACTAGATCGACCGATCGATGTATACCCCTAGTTTTGAAAGAGATAGCTTGAACGCTCTATTTCATAGCCATTGCTATGTGACCTTCATGGAAAAAAAAAAGGGAAAACCTTTTTACTTTTTAGACTATGAACTCGTGCCTGTGATGGCACGACTCACATGAGAAATAAATGCTGGTAGGCAGACCGACGGATGATGTACATTAAGACGTTGAAAATTCGTGTGATTGTACGAATACGGAATAACAGTTGCAACCAAAATCTTTCACGTTTTCAGTCTTCGCGTCATTCTTGTTGTTGTTGATGATTGAGGAGGGCTTGGACTTTGAAATGTGTGATATGAAATAGAAAAAGAAAAGAAAATAATTGAAATATTTTCAGATTTGAATTACGGATCCGAAACAAGAAGAACAAGTTCTGAAAACACCTACAAAAATAGAAAGTTAAGGAAAGAAAAGAAACGCTTTTTGCCCTCGCACTCTGTCTCTTTTCTGTCTTTGTCAAATTAAGAAACCGGGGGTGTTGTTGATGAAATCTCTCATTTCATGTTCAATGTAGTTTAGGTTTTCATTTAGGGCATCGAAATTTATATCAATTCATGATGCTCTGTTGTCCATTACTACGAAATCGGATTCAAACATGGCTTCGGGATTACGATCAGCTTCAATCGTCTGCTGTAATACTTATATACATTCAAGTACAATTTCTTTCTTTCTGTTTTCTGTATTCGTATTTCAATTAGGGTTTAGATTTTGGTTGTAGGGTTTGTTTCAATTAATTTTTATACTCGATTTTGTTTACAGATCGGTTGTGCTTTGGTTGGATCTCTTGGGGCATTGTTTAACGGTGTATTGCTTATCAATTTGGCTATAGCTTTGTTTGCACTTGTTGCGATTGAGAGTAGTAGTCAGAGGCTTGGTCGTACCTATGCTGTTCTTCTTTTCTGTGCTATAATTGTGGATATCTCTTGGTTCATTCTTTTTTCTCATCAAATTTGGTAAGTATATTTGAAATGTGTTTTTCTTTTCACTTTTTTCTTTTCCGTTTTATCTTATTATTATAATGACATCGTGTGTGATTGTGGAGTTTCTTTATTGGACCCAATGAGAGATATGGGAAGCGCTGGTTTTTGTCAAGGAGATCTTGATGGAACTTTGAGGTCTTTATGGAAACTCTAATCATCAATTATAGGATATGTTAACTTGAAGTTAAGAATGAGAATGACAAAACAAAAATGCTTATAGCCAAGTTATTTGGTTAAGAAGAAGCTACTGGATTGCTTGAGTTTGGTTGTCAATGTTTTTTACTAACATCACTGGCGATATTCAACCAAGAGTCGTTTCTTTGCCATTTGTATTAGGTCTGCTAACAAATAACAGCTTGATGTGCATTATTATCAAATAGGATCTCTAGTACATCTAGTCGAATTATGTACTGTGTCGGTAGACTCGCTTAAAGATGGTTGATATAAACATGGTCTAATATCTAAAGTTAGAAAGAAAAAGAACTAATGACCAAGAAAGTTACATTAGATACACCAAACTAGACATTCTTGGTTTTGGTCTCTACTTAACCAACGAAAAAATTTCTTAGATTTTCCACTCGCATCAAGCAGAGGTAAGAATATATTTATGGTGGATTGGACATCTTAAGACACTGCCTATTAGATGCCCTTGTGTGGTTACAATGTTAACTAGTCAGAATAGTTCCAGTCCTCATGGTACTCACCTTATAATTTTCTGTTAATTTCTTATATGGAACCTAAACACAAGCATTCATATATGTCGGTCTCTTATTTGTTTGGTCAGGAACATTTCTTCTGAGAAGTACAGTCCATATCTTATATTTTCCTTAAGGCTTGCTTTCGTGATGCAAATTCTTGGCTCGTCTATAAGATTGGCATCTTCGTTATTATGGATTCAGATGTATAGGTTGGGGGTTTCCCATGTAGATACGACAGCCTCTCGGGATGCAGATTTTGATATAAGAGAGAGTTTCTTGAATCCTGTAGCTCCTGGAGTAGTGAGTCAGAAATCTGATTCTGAAATTATAGGAGGTTCCATTTATGACCCGACATACTATTCATCCCTTTTTGGAGATACATCTCAAGATGATGGTTTTGAATACGGGGTAAGGTTTATCTGCTCCCTGAAAGATATTTTTATCTTCAATTGCCAATTTTTTAATCTATAATAACAGCTTGACTAGCAATTTTCTATTGATATATCTAGTGGCATATTTGCACTGTTCATGGTAATATAATATCGAATGCTGATTCTTCAGATGTAGCAATCCTCTTAAATTGAGAGAATCTATGTTTGTCTTCAGTGGGTTGATATCGCAACTGGATATGTTTGTGTCATATTTGCAGGGAAACTCACATGCTGCTGTCACTGTTACTGGGTCTACACCTAATGTTGAAACGCCCCAACTGAAGTCCTGCTTTAGCAGATCTTTTCAAGTAGCCAATGTAGGTGACATGCTTTTATTATTCGGCACTTTTTCCCCCGTTCATTGTGATATTTAGCTTTGTTTTAGGAACTCTGCAATCAACACTGAAAATTATTATTTTTCAATATGCTCGGCACAAAATAATGTTTCACAGACGAGTTGTCTGCTGCATGCTTTAATTAAAGTCACTACGACTGCTAACAATATCAAAACAAAATTTGTGTTATATAATAGTTATAACTTTAAAGCAATTGCGTAGCTTTTCATTAGTTAGTCAACTCTAGAGTTCTAAGTTATTTAAACCAATGATCGTAAACCGTCATGAGCATAATCCTTGATAGAGTTTAAGGCTTTAGGCTATACAAAACAAATATTAGTCACTGTGTAACTCGTGATCTCTATAGTTTCTTGATGCCTGTCATTCTACTTGAAAACTGCAGCTGATTTTTATCATTGCCCCTGAATTTTGATCTTTGATGTCAATAATGACTTTTGAAATTAGCTGTATTTTGCATGCAATTTCTGATTCTCTTTTATTGGGTACTTGAACAGGAAATTATTTAGAAAAGCTGTTTTATGTTTTAGATATGATTCATATGAAAACTTAACATGCTTGGTCTGAAGAATCTTTAACCCTGATGCTTTATTAAATTCTTTCCGCTTCATGTTTAGTGTTTTGTGTTACTTCTTAAATTTTTATAATAAAGTCGGCTTATACTTTTGCCTCGCAAAGCTTTGCAGATTCTTAGAATCTTAAGCGCACGTGACATTAATTTGTTTATCCTATCCATCCTCTAGGTCTTTTGTTGTTGTTGTTGTTGTTGTTGTAACTTAGCTTGCTTTTAAGTGGGCAATTATAACGAATTGGGGAACATCGTTTTGCATATCATAGTCAGGTTAAGAAATTCCCACTTGTTCAGGGACCATGGCTTTGTGCAATTTTATGAGCCACCTTTTCTAATGTATCTACGATTTCATTTTTGGAAAACTTCTTGTTCTGACTCCTCCTTGTAGTTATGTGTTAGACGATGTATCTAGATTCCTTGAGAAAGGATTCGTTTTGCTTGTTTGGGTGTTTTGTGTGTAATTCCGTAGTCCATGCATATTTTAAGTAGATCTACTTTGTTTTGTGGTTAATGATTAAAGAATGAAGACTCCTTATCTATTTTATCTTTTGGTTGGTGATGGAAGAGACATTATTTATTGCAGAACTAGTTGATGATATATGAAATCTGAGGTATTTGAGATCTATAATTGTTAGTTAGGATGCCTATGTTTTCATCAGTGACGCGTAATGGGAACCAAGACTTTCTGACTGATGCAGGAGTGCTGAGAAAAAGAAGAAGAGAGCGGGCAATGATCTCCCCAGGGTCTTCAGTTTATGCAGTGATCGTGTGTCTGGCAGGCAGCATCCGCTGCAAAATCTTCACATATTTTCTTCAATTCTAAATTCTGAGATTCAAATTGGGGGTGTCAGGCTAGGTTCGCCAGACCAAGGTAGTAATGTACAGAAGCTGGATTTGTACAGTTAGCCAAATGTTAGCCATTCTTTTTCCACAATCATATGGGGTATCAATACCATTGCCGATGGGCAAGAGAAACTATTGCCAACATTAGTCCTGTTTTGTATTAAAAAATCAATTCTCCTAAAACTGATCATTCTTTGTTTTTACTCTTGATGATAGTCAGAGTAGTTGAAATCGTAAACTTGTTTGCTAGCAGCACCACTTCATATCCGTTAAAATGGCTTGCCAAGTCACGAGCAAGTTTCCAGCTTTCGTGAAATTGGTGAAATGTAGCCATTCAGTTTTTATTTTGAACTACTGACCTCGCCATTAAGTATAGAGTCTTTCGCTTGGCCAACTGTTTGTAGCTGGTTAAATCCGTTATGGGCTTCAGTTGTCTTTTTAGGAGTTCCGTGGCTGTAATTTATTTTTACTTATAGCCTTGGTCAGCTTCATTTTCAGAGATTATGGTTTGGAAATATAAAATGTTCATTCTGAGCCAAATAAGCTGATCGAGGACAATTTTTTTTTTTTTAATAAAATACAAGAGGCATATGGATCAAATCATCAGAACACATGCTTCGAAAAATAATAATAATCAAATCATCAAAACAAGGAACAACCGGTCAAGTCTCAATGAAAAAATAATCAAATCATCAAAACAAGGAACAACCGGTCAAGTCTCAATGTTAAGAATGTAAAAGAAGAAATCTTATGAATAAAGCTACCAACTCGGTTTCGGGTGATATCACACTAGCTGAAATTCGAATCTTCTCGAGGTACGAATTTATCAGGGATTTTAATAATACACCTGGCTGAAGTTTAAAGTTCAACGGATCTTACTAGAGATAAACCAAAAAGGTTAATTTATTCATAAGTGCTGACGTGGTATCTTTCATAACCCAAAGATTTAAAGAGATATATTTTTATGTGAATATATAGGTTTCAACTATTTTTTTTAGATATAGATTAAGGTTTTATTTCTAATTTTTTTTCCAGCTGGGATCTATATATTCACATAAAATTGCATCCTCTTTAAACTCTTGAGTTCATCATAAGTTTGACTAAAATCTGTGGAATCAGAATAGTAATTCTCGATCTAGGAAATGATTTTCTTAAAAGTTAGGATGAAAAAGGCTTACTTTATAAAAAAAAATTAAAATCAAGTCTTCAGAGTGTGGTAGTCTTGCACAATCTTTAAAAAATTCACAGATTGGGGTTTTTACCAATGAACTGACTCAGGAAATACTATTTATCAAGTTTATAAAAGAATAATTATCAAGTGGTATAAACATTATGGATGATCAACTCTGTTTTCTGAAAGCTAAATTATCAAAGCATGATTGTTCAACCCAGGGCTCCAAAAAGACAAAAAAGATTGCTTCAATAACTAGTGTAATCATCTGGAAGGATCAAACTGTTATCGTGAAAAGAATGAGATAGGTCCATACATGTGCAATATAAATTTTCAAGAACACTGTATCAAGAATAAGGATGTTTGTGATGTTGATGTATCAATAGCTTGTGGTGAAAAATACAAATCTCATCCAACACAATTATATTGTGTTGGAAATGTGCATCCACATTAGTGTGTGCCCAATTTGAATTATAAGAAAGCACGAAAAACATGGCACTAGATCTCTTAATAATTTTGAAGAGATTCAATAGAGATTTACGAGTTGTTCAAGAAAAATAATTGTGACTCAACTGAGATAAGCCACTAATTAGTGGATATATGACATAAGGTTCCAAAGTGGTCATCATGATTGCTTTCTGTCCGATAGAATATTCAAATCGGTCTAAAAAGTATGTTATCTCTTGAATCATAAGATTCTGAATGATTTTATGATAACTCATAGTGTAGAGAAGTAACCACAAGATGACGTTTCCATTATACTATCAGAGTGAGTTCAAATAATGCTTGATACTACTTTGTGGAAACTACTTTGGGGAAATACTAGTGTACTTTGGCTAATTCTTGAGAAATTCAATGTGTTTCGTGATTTACTCCTGTAAACATAGGTTACTCTCTCTATTTTGTGTTTATGATAAAGAAAACCACATGCTTAGATTTTGAATAGTTCTCAATTTTTAACTTGTTGATTTCACAAGAAATAAAGTGTGTATATACTATATTATGGTTGTAATAAAAATCAACATATGAGACTCAAAAATTCAGTTATTTGATCTCGTCAGACTTAAGGTATAAATCCTTTTATATAAGGTGGTACCTATGTTTGGTAAATGGTTGATTATCTTTCTTTTGTCATAACACGAGAATGTCTATAAGTATCATATTCCTCTATTCTAATCATATCGTAAATGATTAAAAAAAACAAGAAAAAACGCATCCTCAAACCAGATCTCAAGCTATAGAATCCTTGAGGCCCTGGTAAGAAAGTTACTGATAAAACTTTTGATAATGAAGACTCTGTTAAGAAATATGGTCGTGAGAACAGGAGTGCAACCGACAAAGTTCCTAAGAAAACTGTCACATCACATGCTGGAGTCACAGATCTTCTTGTTCAGAACAACTTGGAACTAAGATCAATATTTTCAATCTTCGTCAGTACTATTGAAACTCATCATAAGCAGGCAATACAACTAAGAACTGTTATCCGTAACCAAAGAGGAAGTTGATCAAACTTGGAATCGGTAATAAGAGGTATGCTCGTAATGTTAATCAAAAGGTTAATGTGTTAGCTTGTGAACATAATCAAGGTATTGTCAATCCAATCCCTGATATCAGTTGTGATATTGAGAATGATTGTGCTGTGAGGTTTCAGGATCTAGAATATGATTTCTAAAAGAGATGGCTCTAAGTCTAATCTTATGATTACACAAAATGAATAAATTAATCAATATTTGATCTTAATAATTGTGTAAAATCTATTCTACTATCAACAATTTTAATGATAAGTATTTATTTATTTATTTATTTTATTATTATTTGTGTCATTAATAGTTGATAGTGTGTGATTGCAATAATTTTTCTTATCGATTTAATCTATTTATGCTGCTTTCAGTTTTGTGAGATAAACTTTCGGATTTCTGATATTTGTAGTTTCAGTTTCATATGTTGGCTTTATTTTCTTATGATTTGTGGCATATGACTATAGATGATTTTCAGACCATATCCTTGTAATTACTATATCTAGATCATAAGAAAGGTGTGATAATTAAACTCATATGTGAGTAGAATATACTAATATTTATTTATGTTCTATTATTAAATATTTGGTATGCATACAAGTGGTTTCGGTGTTAGTTTTTCTTCGTGGCAGGAAAATACTTAAATCGTTTTCTTAACCTTTCTTTGGTAAAGGTTGTTTTGTGTTGTTCTCTTGTGGCAGTGGAGAATGACAACCATAAGGGATACTTCTTTTTGAACATATTCTTAACGATATATCTTCCTTAGGGAGTGTGGTTGTGGAAATTTAGGGATATATTATTTTTGATAATTGCTTTTCCGATAAGTAACTAGATCGATTTCAATCATAGTAGGCTTATGTATCTTGGGAAGAATTACTCTGGTCAGTTTCTTTCCTGATAGGTAACTAAGTTCATTCTGATCTTAATTAGCCTTGTTGAATTTAGGGAAACATTACTTTGTTTAATCGCTTTCTTGATGAGATATTATGATAATGATCTTAATAGGCTCATCGAATTAATGGTGTATGTTGTACTTTTGGTTTACTTTTGTATTTTTGTTTTGGGGAAAAACAATACTTGTAAAAAGTGGGGGTAAGCTAAATTGACTGTAAGGGTATGAGAGACCACAATCCTACAACACTCGCCTAAACCAAGTCATGGATGTTTGAGTCTTACTTCAGTCACAAAGTAAGAGAAATGGTTGGTCTTAAAGAGGAAAGCAAAAAAATATTTAGATCATAATGTCATGAATTTTGCGGTGTGAAATTACTGAACTACCATATAGAAGACTGTACTTGTTTTCTTAAGTTAAAATTGTTGAACTACCATACAGAAGACTATACTTGTTTTCTTAAGTCCGATATATCCTTTCTCATGGATTGAGTTATCTATTTATATTGGAAGAAGAACACACTGATCTCGTAATAAACGAAGGTTGTGGTTTGTTTTAGGGAGACTTATAGTTTTGTATGACCATTACTCCTTTCCCTTTTTGTTAAAACATTGCTCGGTTGAACCCACCAAATGCTGGTATGTCAAGTTTGATTGTTAAGTTTAGTTTTAAAACTCGAGTCGCTTGAGTAGAATACTAAAGTCAACTTATTTAGGTTAGGATAAGAATATAGAAATGTTGAGACTTTCTCTAATTACTCATGAAGACCTAAAGACTTATTGAAGACACCATCATTCAGTTCGAGGTTAGTAACTACATACTTGACTTGTTCTGTTTCTATCTATTGTTGATACAAGTCTTGATTCATTGAAAACGTAACATACAAAATTAATTTTGCTACAATGACTTTGGTATTGGTGACTTGGTCATTATTTTATGATAAAAGTATCAAAATGAAAGATATATAATAGTTACTTAGACAACTCAAGTGTATGGAGTTACGAAGTGATAGACACATATTTGTGTCCCTAGTAGTCCCGATAATGTATATTGTTAGTTCTTAATTTTTGTGCTAATGTTATCATTTGCTTTGTTTTTAGGTATTCTTTGGAATTAATAATTGTGAAAAATTGGGCTTAAAAAGTGTTAAAGCAAAGGCACCCATCATCTCCATTTCGAACTTAAGTTTTGACGGGAAAATCTGTTTTTCAAACTGTGAAAGATTTAATCGTGAGTTGGAAGAGAATTTCAAGGATTTTAAGATAATAATTATACCCTTTCTGTATTTGTAAGAGTTTGTACGTGTATGGGAGATATTTTCATTAAATAAAAAAGATTTGGAAGAGATTTGGAGGGGTATTGATGTTGTAGTTGTAGATGGTTAATTTTTAACAAAGGATAAAATAATAAGATCATCTCTACCCAGCAATAGAATCAAAGAAATAATATTGTATATGCTACTGACTTAGCACAAAAAGCATAAAATTCATATTTTACATTCCGTAAGAGAATTAAAATATCAAATAAACAGAAATTCATATTTTACATTCCACAAGAGAATTGAAATATCAAATAGACGTATTTTACATTCCGCAGGAGAATTGAAATATCGAATAAACATATTTTACATTCCGCAAGAGAACTGAAATATCAAATAGACATATTTTACATTCCGCAAGAGAATTTAAATATCGAATAAGCATATTTCACATTCCCCAAGAGAATTGAAATCGAATGCTTAATACAGGAAGCTCCTAAATGTATTGCACACTACTACAGAGCAACTTAATTCCTCCTCATATTCCCTGGTTGAATATTTAGAGTGACTTTACATCAATATTCGAATTCAAATTGAATAATATTGAGTTATCATAACGCATAACAAGTTGCGTACGGATGCACTAAGTCACCTCACGCCAAATGCAAAAACTAAAGCTCCAATCATTATTGGTCGAGCTTGAATAACATATTTCCAATGTTGGTTGCATTAAAATCCCAACATTGGTCGAAATGCAACAAAACCCTAATTTTGGTTAATACCCAATTTCTTATACATTATCATGATCACCTTGCAAAAATATGATGATGGGTATGAAATGAGGCAAAGTGTTCTAAACGAACCTCTACGCGTCTACTACGACATACTAAAACGGAATCCCATTCTGAATAACGATCTAGGAGATATGATTTAAACACTAGATGAACTATAAGATGAAAACTGTCAGAATTTCATCTGGAGGGTTACAGTTTGCTCCGTTAAAAAACCAAAATAAGCTCAAAACCTAATTACTTTTGCGAAGCGATATAGCCAGTGATTTCTCGATTCCGTATTGGGGCTGGTCATCAAAAACAAACACCGTATGAGAAATCTACATCGTTTTTACTGAAGGACGTCACATCTGAAAATTCTGGACGTGAACAACTAACATGTTGCTTCAAAGAGATTATAGCTGCGAAGAGCAAGTAGTCGCTAAGATCAAGTAAGAGGAGGGACAAATAATAATAAAGAAAAAAAAAGTTATGGGACCGGTGCCAACTGGACGGCTGGTCGGCCACCCTTGGTCGGTCCTCACTCCCTCTTATCTTAAGTTTTGTTATTATTTATCTTAGGGTTTTCTAATCTTCTTTAAACTCCTTTGCACTTCTAATAGCTGCACACAACAAGATTCTGCACTCAGCAAAATCCTGCAATCACCTAATATATATATATATATATATATATATTAAAATACTATTTTAATATTCCTAAATTTTGCTCTTCTCTTTAGTTAGTCCTTGTATTAATATTATTATTAAATATATGTTAAAATACTGCAAGCAACTATAGGATAGACGAAGTATAGAGTTGCGACTAACAAGTCCGTTCACTCACTAAACCTGTGCTACCACCTTGGTCGGCCCACAATCGCTCCTTGCTCCTGCTACCAACAACATTATGAATTTATTTACTTTGTCACTCACAATAAGACGAATCAAAAATTATTTCACAATTACTAACGCTAGTATTCACATGAGCCTAGCGTTTACACAATATTAGTGTTTATATAAATTTAACGCTAACATAAGCTTAGTGCTTACAGGAGCCTACCGCTTACATCAGCTTATTAATCACACGAGTCTAGCGCTCACCACTCACATAACTTCAAAAGTCATATAAGTACATTGTTGTCTCAGCTGGCACAATGATACGCTTCAACTATCAATGTCAATATCAATTAGACTCTCAAACACAATGATGTATTAAACATCATTGCTAGTCTCGATGACATGTTAGTCTCACAACAAGCTAGACTCAGCAATATGCTAGACTCAACAATATTATAGTCTCATCAATATGCTAAGACTAACAGTCTAGCTAGGTCAACAACTGACCAAATAATACACGTCTATAAAATAGACTTAAACCATGTTCGAGACATCAACAGTCACATGGGGGGATATTCACTAGGGTTTGGTCTGGCGGCCTACAACACGTGCGATGCAACAATACACCCATGATGAGAAAGTATAAAACTCGTGTCGCCGGTTGAAGGAGTGAATGGAATAGTGGTCGTACAACTGTCAAGTCCCATTAACATAATGAAGTCGGTTTTTACCATGATTTCCACTTCCCTACTCTCCCACTCCTCTGTAACTGCCACCACTTACGAGACAATGTGTTAACTTTCACTTTTATAAATAAGTTCTTCAACCTATCGACAAAGGACATAAGAATTTTTTGGGGATAAGAGTTTCATCTCATAAGCACTTGAATGATCACAGAGCTATCATATTAGGGATTCTCAGAAAACTCACTTTCGTCTTGATAGCAGTTCAACACATCTTATGTTCAATTCCATTGATCTCAATACTCTCTGCTTCCCTTCCTACATATCAACCATTCACCTTCCTTCATGACTGAAGCGAAATCGAAATGATCATTTTTTGATTTAGGCCAATTTCGTACAGATTGATCTCTCGAATCTTAAAAGTACTTCTTCAGTACAATGTTTGGTGTTTAAGCAATTTGATCTCACAAATATTAACCTACTCGATCACTTTTTCCCTTTTACCCTTCAATCGTTTTTATCCACAAACAATAATATATAAAGAAGACCTAGGGGAGGGGGAGCTGGTTGTTGCCAGGATCGAAAGAAATCAACATAATTTTTTTTTTCATAAACTAGGGTTCTTGAGAGCGAGTGGAAGAAGAAGAAAAAAGATGCAAAGAAACTGTCATTTAAAGGTTGACTTTTCTTTCATAATCAGAAGCCAAGGCAACAATTTTCTGAATAGTATCAGCGACAGTTATGGTTGTACAATACTTTAAAGTTGTCATAAATTCATTAAAGAATTTTAATCTTTCTGCTACGCTGTGAGTCAGTTCTTCATTATAATTTTTTTATACAATTAATAAATAATAATTTATTCTCTATTTTCTTTTCCCCCTTGTGCCATGAATAGCTAGAATCCCGGACCTATGATTAGATAGGAAGTCCTATTGTGTTTGCTAGCATGTTATAATTATTTTATATAATAATTCTCTTGGTCCTATTTTATTGATGAATAATGATAAAAATTTCTTCATGTATCCTTTAATGCTTAAATAATTGATTTATTTATTCTTGTTAGAGACTAACATTTTATGTTGAAGTAATTGCTAATCTTTTGAGAGAAAAAAAATTAATTGAAAAGGTATATCTTCCAAGACGTAAATATTTTATCTGAAATCGTCTTATGTAATATTTTGAGAAAATTATAGAGAACGGTTGCAAACATCTGGTATGCATAGTAGTGATGGAATCTTGAATCCTAGGTTTTCTTTCATTTGCAAAATCATTTTAGTTTTATTTTTTGTGTTTCAGAATTTTTGAAAAGTTACCAAATCAATTTGTTATTAGCATAATAATTGACAAAAAGTTAGAAATTGCAATTATGAAATCCCTGTAGAACGAACAGTGCTTGCATACTGTCTCATCGAGAGCCATGCTCTTGCGGTATAATTGAAATCCTTTCACGAAGTATAGTTTAACTATGGGCTTCGTGTTTATGGCATTGCACTAATTGGTAACTAGTTATTATTTAGTGTGTTGAACTTCCGAATGAATCCATGCCTTAATAAATATGTTCAAAAGAAATCTCAAATATATAGTTGAAGGGAGTATATTTAGGAAACTTGTTTTATAGTTGGAAAGAGATTCAGGACCAAAAGGATCGATCTCTGAAGTTAGGACTAATCCCAGGACCGATAAGTGGAACATGACCGATCCCTAGTGGGAAGGATCGATCCCAGGACCGATCCTGACTATATCTAACTTGAATTTTACATATTCGATTGATCTGTTATCTTCACTGGTTTTTGCAGACATCGATATGTACACGAGTTAGATTGGAATGTCCATAAATATCGACATAATGTTTGAACATGCGCTAAATTCTAATTTCTTAATGTTCAAGTAAACTCTTTTGATACTCAAGGCAAGATCTTATAATATCGATTTTTTATATCATATTTGGTATCGAATGATAGGATTTCCATTCCCAGAGGTTTGTATATCTCTAGTAGCTATATTAATAAAGTACATGGTTGTGTGTTAGCTATTCTTAGTTGTCATACTATGGGAGAAATCGATCATGAATTGGAAATTACTTTGGTATTTGCTAATTTCGGAAGTATACTTTTATTGCATATCTTAGAATTTTTGAAATTGGTAAATAATATTTCCAAACAATACTTGGTCATAACACTATATATAAGGAGTCTTTGTATTCTTACAAACTTATTATAGAGCACACCTTTTGTCGTTTGGAAAAGCCAACTTGAAAGAGATATGAATAATCTAATTAGGTGAAAAATCTTGCTTTGCCTTTTGTTTAAAGTCTTCTTAGGGATCAAGAAGCCTCTAGTTTAACCGTTGGTGGAAGGCTAGATAGTTATTTAGTTTTCGTTGATTACTTGTTATGAATTAATGGTGTAGTTATCTATAATAGATCAAACTTGTTTTTTCTATGGTAATCCTATTTTGATATAAGATCACTCGAGTTTGTTTGAAAGATTTGACTATCACAGATCTAAGTGTTTCATGATCCGTGGGATAGATCTATTGATTAATCAATGTTAACAAACTTCATTCTGTACATTTGATCAATAGTTGAATCAAGTGGTTTTTGCAGTGGTTACTTTGAAGATTGAAATTGAAGATTGAAGACTTGAAGACTTTTCTCTTTGGTTATGATCTTTGGGTGACTTTATGCGAACTTGATTATCTGGAATTACACAAATGTTTTATCTTTATAAACATCAAATTTATAAAAGATCGAACTAACCATCTAGTTGCATTTATTTGCTTGGAAAAATCCTGGTCGTCAGAAGTTATTATTTTGATAATCATTGTTTGTAGGATTTTCTTAGAAGGCAGTCAAATTCAATTATACCCTTAAGAGAGTATTTGTACTCATATCCTTAAAGTAATTTGAGTAAGACCGGAATATTTTTTATCAAGGCCATAAAAATAATAAGGGGTATTTAATAAAATGCCCATGTTTTTTTTAACTTTAATTAAATGCCCATAATTTGACCTTTTCCATTCATTTTTGTTGTTGTTGAAAAAACAGCTAACAACAGTTAGTGCATACGTGGCAAAAAGTTAGGCCTAGTAACAAGACATTTAAGCCGCTCAATCTTCTGACTAGGACCGAGCTGGGTTCAGTGAATAGCAAGAGCTACTGCAAAACTGGTCGTTCAGACCTTCTTCCAAACACGTTGTGTGCGTCTCCGAGCCGGTGGTAGGGATATCTCTCATGCTGAATTCAATTGCCATTCAATCTCCTTCCTTGCAAATTCATACAATCTCCTTCTCCGCAAACCAATTCAATCTCAATTCCGACAACAACTCGAATGTCATTTAATCTTCTTCTTTGCAAACCCATTCAATCTCAATTCCAACAACAACCATGGACTCTAAACATTCATCAAACACATAAACCCAACCTACAAACCTGTCCTAACCTCTGCACATAAACACCTAGATCCATGATTCATCGACGGTAAGAAGATGGTGCAGTCAGGAAATAAATAAAGAGTGATGCAATGATGAATAAAAAAATGAAAAATCGAGTTAAACCATATTCTTAAAACCACAAGAATTTTACAAATTAAACCCAATCTGACAAACACCAAAAATTTCCCCTTTCAGACTGCCTGCATCTGAAGTGGTTGAACACGGATAACAACAGTTGTGAGAGAAGAAAACAAGAAGGGAATTAAAAAGAATAAAAAATCAAAGAAAAAGATGAAGATAATTAAATCAAAAATCATATCCATATTGTATTGAGATCTGATACAACTCCTTCCCTGCAGAATTCAATTCCGAATAAAACCCATGTCTCCTAATGACACTAAAACTCTGAAATAGCTCTCAAGCAACAACCATTTAACATAAAAAATTAACGACATACATTTGTTCTTCATCTTGTTTTGTTGCTGTAAAATTCTGTCCCAATATTCTCAAACTCGAATCAAACTCAAATCCAATCAAAACCCACATTTTTTGTTTATCTCAATTTTTATTTATCAATATTATACAACACTAGATAATGTATCTATATTTGGAAACCCCAAAAAAATTCCCTTAATTTCACAAACTATGAAACCATGAATAACATGAATCACTTGATTAACAATTTTTTTTGAAGATAATACAAATGTTCGTGGTGGTGGTGGTGCACGAAAAGAAGCAGTTGTAGATTTATTGATGCAATTGGAGAAGAAGAGATAAAAATGTTGCAGCTCTAGCTCTGATTGTTGTATCGATTCAATAATAGAGGAAAAAAATGATAAACTAGAAGGTATTAGGGCTTGAATAGATATGTAATTGCATCCATCAAAATCGCATCTCGTCAGATAAGAATTTATCCAAATAAACGATATTTTACTAATCCGATGTTGACGGAATCTCTAATGGTATGGGTATTTAATTAAAGTTGAGTAAAGTATGGGTATTTATTTAACCGGTTTCTAATACCCAGGTATTTTATTAAAATTCCCAAATAATAATTATGTTAAAATCGGAGTTGTGAGGCTATCCAATCAGTCCCTTGAAACAATAATAAAAGAAAACGACATTGAACAGAAGAAGACGCGTTGGTTGGTTTATTTGTTGTTTTCTTTGCAACTCCTCCTTCTTTTTCATTTTCTTCCACTCAATAAAAAGGACAAAAAATTAAAATTAAAAATACTAGCAGGAACATAATTTTCGAAATCTTCGTCTCTTGAAAAGGTAAAAGCATTTATCTTACAGTTCGATAATTTTCTTCAAAATTTACATTTTATTGGCAGTAATAAGTATTTCTTCTTTTTTGTCAACCAAGAATTATCGCTGTTCTAGAATCTTCTTCCTTACTGGGTAACATTTAATTGTTTTACCTAACTTTCTTTCTGTTTGGATTTATAACTTTATATATCAAACATTCTCTGTTTAGTGTAAAGACAATATCATTTTTTTTTGATTAGTGATTTTCTGTTTTTGGATTGTAATTTCTTCAGGAGGTTTTTGTTGATCATCTGCTCTTGGGTTAGATACTTTCCTTCACTTTTTTGGTTAATATAATAAAGTTTTTGTTTGTGGTTTGTTTCTATTTTATTTGGTTTGTAAATGAATACCAATATTCCAGATTCTTCAGTTAACAATATTTTGCTTTTTATGTTTGATTCATATGATCTGTAACTAAACTTGTTGTTTGTCTGGTTGATTTATATTTGAGTTATTTAATTCTGTTAGACACTTTTTTTTTATAATAATCCTGATGGTTTTGTGGGTCTGGAAAAACTGCAAAATATGGTTCGTTTTTGTTCATTGGGTTTTGGAATGTGGATAGTTTTTATCTATTAGGTGTTTATTTATTTATGTGTTGATTGTTAAATTTGCAGAGATAGATAGATTGATTTTTGATTGATTGGTAGAGTGAAAGATGGATGAAGCTCTGGTTTCCAGATACTGGTGCCATATGTGTTCACGAATTGTAAATCCAGTGATAGAAGTGGAAATGAAATGTCCATTTTGTCAAAGTGGGTTTGTGGAAGAAATGTATACCGCTAATGGTGAGAATCAAGAAACGGAAACCGAAAATGAAACTGATTTAGGATTAGGATCAGACCGAGCCTTGTCCCTCTGGGCTCCGATTTTGCTTAGCATGATGGGCAGCGGTGGTGCTCGTCACAGATTATCTAGAAGAGAATCAGAAGGAGGAGATGAAGAAGAAGAAGAAAATGAAGAACCACAAAGAGGAGAATCCGAACAAGATGGGGAGCTTGAATCAATTCTAAGGAGGAGGAGGAGAAGAAATTCAGCTGCAATTCTTCAGTTGCTTCATAGCCTTAGATCAGGGATCATGTCAGAAATAGAGAATTCTGGCAATGAAAGTGAAAGGGAAAGGGAAAGAGACAATAATCAGGAGCGTGTTATCTTGATTAATCCATTCAATCAAGCTATAATTCTTCAAGGGTCAATTGGCCAATCTCAGAACCAGAATCAGAACCAAAGCATTCCTGGCGCTTTGGGGGATTACCTAGTTGGTCCTGGTTTAGAATTACTTCTCCAGCATTTAGCAGAAAATGACCCAAATAGGTATGGAACCCCACCAGCAAAAAAGGAAGCAGTGGAAGCTATGCCCACTGTCACAATTGGGGAGAATTTACAATGTTCAATATGTTTGGAGGATTTTGAGATAGGTTCTGGAGCAAAGGAGATGCCTTGTAAGCATAAGTTTCATGAAGGGTGTATTTTACCATGGTTAGAGCTTCACAGTTCTTGTCCAGTTTGCAGGTGCCAGATTCCTGGTTCTGAGGATGGACCTAAAGTTGATGTAGAAGATGGGTCTGGAAATAGAACAGATAGTAGTGCTGCAGGAGGAGAGAGGGGTGAAGGAGATGGAAATGGGAGGTCTTGGCTTCCGATTCCGTGGCCTTTTAGTGGCTTTTTTTCCTTATCAGGAACTCCGAATGTTGGAAATTCCCTTTCTTCTGCATCAGAATCGGCTTCATCAGCATCTGGTACTAATAATAATAACAGTTCTGACGAGAATTGAAGAAGATGGTGATTTTGCAGCTTTACCTTGTTCTTTTATCTACTCTTGTTTTTCCGGTGTATATATTTTTCTGGTTTACTAAATTCCTGATCCTGGGGAATATTATTTCCCTTCGGTGAATCCAAAGAGATTGTTTTGTCCTGTTTTTGCTTGAATAGTTACTTCTGTATACATATTATTTGTTTCTTGTTTCCCTGGTTTATGAGGGAACGAGACTGTGCAGCAGCACCATAAATTTGATAAATTTCGTGTATGTAAGTATGGATTTCTATTAAATTCTATATATGATCTAACAAGAAAGATGAGAGAATAAATACGGAGTTCATAAAAGACTACATTGATAATAACTTTGGTGTCTTACAAAGATAATAACCGGTGCCTTTTATGGGCATCACAAACCTTAAGTCAATTTTCTAAACCTCTACGAATTATATAAGGATACTACTTCTAAACTTAAACCTAAGCCTAAACTAGGAAACTTATTCAAACTAGGAAACTCATCATATATTGCCAAATTTCTAACAATGTGGGACCAATCTCCACATGCCCCCTCACGTGTAAGGCCAGTCGTTAGGCCTAACACGTGGACCAATATACGAGTGACCAGTCATTCGGTCAACACGCCCCCTCACGTGTAAGGCCAGTCATTCGGCCTAACACGTGGACCTATATACGAGTGACCAGTTATTCGGTCAACACGCCTCCTCACGTGTAAGGCCAGTCATTCGGCCTAACACATGGATTTTCTCCTGTAATGTTAACTTCACGAACTCCTGAAGCTAACGATGCCTGCGATGCAACTCCTTATGCACCACCTAATTCATCTGTAGGATTTTTTTTCTCACCTACCTAATCTGTAGGATTTTTCTTCTCACCTACCTCATCTGTAGGATTTTTCTTC
>JAJJMC010031261.1:1397245-1432165 GCA_023531435.1 Papaver californicum
TCTCACCTACTTCATCTGTAGGATTTTTCTTCTCACCTACTTCATCTCAATCTCAGCTATACTTCTCTTTCCCTCCCTCAAGTTGGAGCACGTAACAGAGTGAAGTATCCAACTTGAAAGAAATTAGAGTTATTGACTTGTAGGAAAACACTAGGGGAAAAAAATTGCATTTTTTTTATGATTCTCTTTAACTAAAGATACTTAACATACCCAAAAAACTAAAAAAAAACATGAATTCTCTAACTTTGTGTCTCTCCTCTCTCTATACTGGCTCTGATACCATATTAAATTCTATATATGATCTAACAAGAAAGATGAGAGAATAAATACGGAGTTAATAAAAGACTACATTGATAATAACTTTGGTGTCTTACAAAGATGATAACCGGTGCCTTTTATGGGCATCACAAACCTTAAGTCAATTTTCTAAACCTCTACGAATTATATAAGGATACTACTTCTAAACTTAAACCTAAGCCTAAACTAGGAAACTTATTCAAACTAGGAAACTCATCATATATTGCCAAATTTCTAACAATGTGGGACCAATCTCCACATGCCCCCTCACGTGTAAGGCCAGTCGTTAGGCCTAACACGTGGACCAATATACGAGTGACCAGTCATTCGGTCAACAATTTCTTTAGGCTTTCTACGAAGGCATTTAAGCACAGTCTTGTGCACATAAGAGGGGTTTCTTCAATCACCACAAAAAGATCACATTTTTTTACAAGATTTTTTTTTTGAACAACTAGGAACTTAAGAAGACCCTGTTGGATATACTTTACGGAATACAAAATGTGTTCCGACTAAATCATGTAATGCATGTGCAACTAGAGTAGAGCCAATTGAAATTGAATCAAACTAGCAGGAAGCGGTGTAGGAGTCGAGCCAATTGAAGTTGAATCAAACTAGCAGGAAGCGTTGTAGGAGTCGATATCACCCCAAATAACATCAGTTACAAATTTCCTTGGTTCCAGGCACTCGACGCAATTCATCTTATATATTCTCTCCGTTCCATTTTATACGAAGGAAGGGTTTTTTTCAAGTCCGAAATTAGCCTGACGTTTTTAAGGGTTACAAAAAAATATTTGGGGCGATTAATAAAACAAAATAAGGTCATTATGAAATAATATCAGCACACCCTTTATCCATATATTTTCTTTAATGGTTAATCTGTCCTTGTTTAATTAGTGTTAACATTGATTAATTAGTTAATTAATTTGGTTATAGAGGAATTTGAGTTATAGTTTTAGAATAGAAATAGAGAGTGTTTTAGAAAAGAAGAAGAAGAAGAAGTTTGGGAAAACTAGGTTTTACCTAAAATCAATAACAAACATGGATGAGTATGAGGAAGAAGTGAGAAACATCATGAAAAACCCACTTTGTATGCGTTTGGATCGTTTAATTATTTTTTTTCATTTTTGTATGCATTTAATGCCATGGACATCCCAGAAACGGTAGATAATGGAGTACCATATCTACCGATTATACATTCATGTGTCAAAATAATGGTATAATCGGTAGTCTCGTGATTTCTATTACTACCGATTGTACAAAATTCCCAGATTGATTTTTTTTTGGATTTTGATTTCATAATCGGTAGTTTAATGGAGTACCATATCTACCGATTATAGGTGTCGCCCCAAAAATGAATTTCTCAAAACTTACAAAATTTCTAACTCTTCATCTTTCACAATCGGTAGAAATTGAAAATTTATATCTACCGATTGTAGCCAGAATTGAATTAAACTTTAAAATTTTAAACTTTGTAATCGGTAGTTTAAAGATCAAATTTATCTACCGATTATACTTGTTTTTTGTACATAACTTTTCTTGCCATAATCTGTAGTAAGTGAACATAAATAACTACCGATTGTGGTTAATCGGGAGTACGGGAAATTAATAACTACCAATTGTATTTAATCGGTAGTATAGAAACATAGTTATCTCCCGATTATGTAGATTGTACTTAACATCTAACTTCATAATACTATTTCAAAGTTTTCCAAAATAATTTCATAATACTTAACATCTACCGATTATGTAGATTGTTAATCAGAAAACTTGTTCAAAAAAACTTAAAACATCCGGAAAAAACGAAACAAAACACATCACAGATATTCAAAGTGATCAATCTCATTGATCTCATGAAATTCTTCCACTCCTTGTTACTCTCGACTTGGTCCTAGTATCAACTCGCTTCTTCTTCTTCTCATTCTCCTTAGTATCAGCAACAACTTCATCTTCCTCAACTGTACTTATGTACTCGCCATCTTCGTTGTAGTATGGGTTTATGCCTGAAAAGTATTTCTCCCTGAAAAAGAGTCGAGGATCAAAGGTCAGATCGGCCTCCATCCTTCGAATCATTTCTGCCTCAGATCCTTCATCCGAAGATGGAACTTCAACGTAGTTGAGGGGATTGTCAGGACTGTTCCACCAACAATCAGGATCGTTCATCATTTGTGAAAAATCCGGATCCAGCATCATTTGATATATTTCTTCAGGAGTAACTTCTTTCGGAAATTGAAAAGAGGACGAGAAAGCATTTCAGCTTTTTGAGCCGGAAAAAGAACTCCATCTTCATCCATAACCCTAATGAACATACCCAAACATGGATTATTAACTAACTACACAATAGCTATTATAAAATAAACAAAAACACATAATCGATAGTTAAAATTATGCAATATCAACTGATTATACACAATCGGTTGAGTGTAGCCCTAAAACTGGTTTATCTAAAATACAATATATAATCGGTAGATAAAGTTCGCCAGATTTTTACCGATTATGCGCCGTTTTAGAAAATTATAAAAAAGAATTATCATGATTTCTTCAAAGTAATCACTAAAAACATAAAATAATTATCATGATTTCTACCGATGTAACTTCTCTTTTCTGGGGTTTGAGTTGACGAATCGATTTCAATGATTTTGGACTCTTCGATCACCATCTTTTCCTTTCCCTTCTTTGATTGTGTAGGAAAAGTTTTTGGAGCCATTTTCGATGGAGAATGAAAAGAAATGGAGGAGGAAAGGTAGTAGAAGAATCGGTAGAGGAGAAGAAATGGAAAAGGAAAAGGACTAGAAGAATAGGTAGAGAAGAAGAAGAATAAAAAGGTAGAGAAGGAAATGAGATGAAAAAGAGGCGTGAATAGGTAGTGAAGAAGAAGAATTAAGTTTTGGTTTATGTTTATAAATGATTTTTTACACTATTATTATATTAATTATTATTTTACACTGTCTTGGAAAATTTCCTTCACCTTAAGCAGCGTGGACGAACCTTAAACGGGTTGAATATGTCCATCACCTTAATGATATTGAAATGATCTCACTATAACTTCATCATTAGTTTCACCCCTCAAACGATATTTGTTGACAAGACAAGTTAAATTCACAAATGGATCAACTTATCTGCTTATACAATTAAATCGACAAAAAAGATCAGTTCTATTACGGTTATTGGGGTTCTCGGTGTCAACACAAAAATGTTCGTGAATACTCTCCAAATAACTCATACTCATTACACCATTTTGCCTACGTTCTTCTCCTCGCCTCGGATAGAATTGCACATAGCGCCTACATAGCGATAAATCTTCCTCTACCGTGAACGGTTGAACCATTTTTCTATACGATGATTACTTCGATGTTGGAGAGTTAAAATGTATTAGAGGTGCATAAATGAGAAGAGGTCACCCTCCTTATATAGATTAGAGTCTTAACGGCTCTTTTTTTTTTCAAAAAAAAAAGCCGTTGAGGTTTGGTGTAACAAGAGTGTACATAAAATATGTGCACTAAGTTCGTACGAATATTAACAATCGAAAGTATCAGAATCACCATTATCTACCGATTTTTACTATAGGTAATCTAACAAATATTTTTACTACCGATTATAATGTAAATGTGTCCAGAAACCAATTAGTTTCATCATCTTAATCAGTACATAATTAACTACCGATTGTACTCAACGGGTATAATTGATAGTCTAAGAAGTTTTTTAACTACCGATTGTATTTGTTGCACCAAATTCAAAATCGAAAAAATTATCAAATTTCCAACATTTTGAACATGTATAATTGATAGTCTAAGAATTTTTGTAACTACCGATTGTATATGTTGCCCCAAATTCAAAATCGAAAAAATTATCAAAACTCCAACATTCTGAACATGTATAATCGGTAGTCTAATAATTTTTTTAACTACTGATTGTATATGTTGCCCCAAATTCACAATCGAAAAATTATCAAATTTCCAATATTTTGAACATGTATAATCGGTAGTCTAAGAATTTTTTAACTACCGATTGTATATGTTGCCCAAAATTCAAAATCGAAAAAATTATCAAATTTCCAACACTTTGAACATGTATAATCGTTAGTTTAATAATTTTTTAACTACCGATTGTATATGTTGCCCCAAATTCAAAATCGAAAAAATTATCAAAATTCTAACCTTTTGAACATGTATAATCGGTAGTCTAAGAATTTTTTTAACTACCGATTATAGTGTAAAAAGTGTCCAGAAACAGGCAGTTCCATCGTAAGTGTAATCCGTAGATATTTATCTACTGATTGTATGTCAGTAGGTGTAATCGGTAGATTATTATCTACCGATTGTTGATGAACATGCTTAATCGGTAGGTGATGCAAACCACTTATCTACCGATTATAATGTAAAATTTCAACAAAATAACTTATTAAAATTAATCTCTTGCAAATCAATTGATAATTCACAAAAAGAACATAAAATCCATTCAAATGTTAGAACATTAAGCACCAGTAATGTTAAACACCAGAGACATATCCATAAAGTAAACAAGTTTCTTAGAAATCAACTTTGAAAATGATGTTCTCTGACAAAACAACCACAATCTAATTTCTAGATTTTTTGGTTTTGGTACGAGGACGATAAGCACCAGGGGCGAAGAATCTTTCAGCATCAGCGACATTGGCTTCACCCTCAGGGTCATTTGCTTCAGCATCAGCACTCGATGAACCGCGAGATCTTTTACTGTGCTTTGCTGTTAGCCTCTTAGGCTTATTCGCAGCTTTCTTCCCAAACTTGCTAGCATATGCTTCATTATCAATGTTGTCAATTAGGTATTTATGCTCTCTCATCTTCTCAATTGATAAAGACACTCCCGCATTTATGCACCCGACTATCTTCTTGGAGAAAAATGCAAACTTTTTGTTTTTTTTTCTGTTTTTATGCAATAACAATCAAACGATTATTATCTAAAATATTGAGCCATAATATTAAAATCAAAAGGAAATAACATTACGTACTAGCCTTTCATAACCAGAGGTTTTGTCTTTGATGATGCAAGTATAATCGGACACCCTGGTGGTCTTTCCTATATCTTCACGGATCACATGAAGATAAGAATTCTCTCGGTACCATACCATATAACGTGGATCTACTTCATCACCTCGGTTGACAGGTCTCCCATCTTTGATCATATATTGCATCCTGTTATTCCAATCTTCAACGGATGAGCTATCAGACTAAACTACTGTGATAGATTCCTTACCACAAGTAGATTTCTCGACGTCAAATTTGAACCTGCCACGCATGTGACTCCAAGGTTCTTGTTGGACATAACCTATTTGGCGCATCACCCTAGAGGCATTGTACATGACATATCCAGTGGGATGCCACAAAGGTCCATAGTAAAACGACAACTCATACCTTCCCGTTATATGACCACTAGCTCGGTCTTCCATGTATGGATCAAAGCATACATCTTTGGACGCCATCAAGTCTAATTTCCTCCTCAAAGAAATCAACTCATGCTCCTTAGACCTTAAATGGTTGTTTTCGAAGATGTATTTTGTTCCTCTGGGTGTTCCTTTCTCCCATAGTGGATTCTCTTTGCCCAACTCGAGGGACGGGAAGTGGTCATAGATCCATGTCTAGTCGACCCGGTTTCCAATACAATTGGGAAAAATGACACATCCCAAAACACAGAGGAGATATACAGTGGCTGCAGCATTGACATCGTCATCGCTAAACTCTGGATTCATTTCTTTTTTAGCCTTGGTTCCTTTGAACATATTCATCAAGTGAACCATGCTGAACTGTCTGGTTTTGTAACGAAAGCACCAGGTGAACTCAGTGTCGGATGTCGCTCGATCCATACCAAGGAACTTCTGAGTGTAAAAATAAAGTTGTTCCCAGCTTAACTGCTTCACATAATCAAACTTGACCGTTGTACCATGGTCAGCGAGACTTAGAATCTGCACCACATCATCTGGGTGATCGTCATCTCTCCAAACGGCATGTGAAAGGTATCGGTCTCAGGATACGTTCTCTCTAGGAAGGCTGATATCGACACCCGGTCGTGCTCTAACATTGAATTCTCGGCAGCAGTAGATAACCCCGAGTTATAAATTATTTGCTTGAACCTTTCACACTCACCATCTAACGGCCAATCTTTCATTTTTCTTGGTGCAGGTGTAGGTTTGAGTAGACGAACCGCATCAGAATGATCCTAATATACACGACGAGTTATAAAATATTTAGAATAACAATTAACACTGCTACGAATAAAAAGACAATAGGTTAAGAATGGTGTTTTATAATTATTACCTCAGTTGAATAAATTTCTTTCGCCCAAGAGTCTTTGTACCCAAATAATAGATCTCCTCCATCTCTTGGTGACCTAGGGATTTGGCCTTCTTGAATACCCTTCATCTTCAAAGAGGCGGGGACTTGGTGTCCTCCTTTTTTCTTAATTACCTTCTTTCTACCTTGTCCATCTCCTTGTGTACCACTTGGTTCTCCTTCATCTCTGTTTCTAACTTGTGGAACACTTAGTTCTCCTTCTTGGAACACTTGGTTGAGCTCCTTCGGTGATAGAGATTCTGCTAGCACTCTTTTCTCTTCTTGCACTAGCAGTTACTTTCTTACCCCATTCACGACGAGGCCCTGAAACAATTGTATCGTGGGATTGCTTAGATCAGCTTTCCCTAAAAAAACAAAATAAAGAACAATTATTTCCAAGAAGACATCGTTTAATCACTACATAATCGGTAGACAAAGTACATTAAACTCAACCGATTGTTCATAATCGGTAGTAAAACAAACAAACTAACAACCGATTATGCATAATCGGTAGCTCGGGATCTACATTATCTACCGATTATGCATAAAAATTGGAACATAAAACTCTAAGCCATATAATCGGTAGTCAAATAAACAAACTAATGAGCATAATCGGTAGCTCGGGATCTACATTATCTACCGATTGTGTATAAAAATTGGAACAAAAAACTCTAAGCTATGAACACACATACAATCGGTAGTCAAATAAACACAATAACAAACGATTAAGACAATCGGAAGTCAAATACATAACCTATCTACCGATTGAAACCATCAAACATAATCGGTAGTTACATAAAAAAATTAACTACCGATTATGTGTAAATTTTGGTACAGGAATACAGTCGGTAGTTAATGACTAAATATAACTACCGATTATGTTTAAACCTATACGAAACTTAACTTTCCTAATCGGTAGTTTAAACCTATACGAAACTACCGATTAAGCCTAAATTTTAGTACAAGAATACAATCAGGAGTTAGTGAATAAATAAAACTATCGATTATGGTCGATGTTCTTCAGGAATGAAGAACATGACCATAATCGGTAGATAAAAAACATCACTAAACCTCCGATTATGACAAATAACCGAAAACCCTTTATATTCTATCCTCGACTTCATTCGATTGAAGCAAAATAAACACAAATAAAGGTAAACCCTTACCTTATTGGAGCCATTAGAAAGTTCTGGAGAGGCTGATTGTCAGAATCAGTCTCCGTATCTAGGTCATCATCTTCGTGTTCTTCCTCTTCTTCACTATGTTCTTCAACGATCTCTCTATTTCTTATTTTCTCGGCAAAATTCGGCCAGTTAGTATTATCAGCTTGACGGGTTGTTTGCTTTTGTCGAGCCATCTTTAGATTGTAATTACGACGATGAATTAGTTTACGATGATACGATGAATTGGTTTACGATTAATCGGTTTACGATGAATTGGTTTAGGCACAATCGGTAGTTAGAAAACAAGAGAAGAAGAAGTAAAGAAGGTGAGAATCGGTAGAGAAGAAGAATGGTAAAGGTTTAGGTTTTTATACTTTTATTAGTGAAAGGGTTAAAGGTATTTTTTTGATTACTGAGAGGGTATATAGATATTTTTACATACCATTAGGTTATCCCATAATCACATCTATTGGATGAGTTTAAAATAATCTCCCCAAATTCTTTTTTTGTAGCCTTCAAAAACGCTAGGCAAATTAGATGAAGATTTACATATTTTTTTCATTTTTTTTTATGATTGTCTATGCATTGGAATCAGACATTAAAAATAAAAAATGCAAAATTAAAAGATTTAAATATTTTAAAAATTAATATTAAATAATATATATAGAAAATTTTAGTTTCTCATTTTTTTAATCTATGTAAAAATATCTAAACCTTTATCTAAACTAGAAGGGAGTACGTGAAAATATCTAAACCTTTATCTAAATTAGGAGGGAGTACTTACACTTACACCGCAAACAGATTCTGAAGTCTTAAATGATAAGAAATGGACCCGGAATAAAGTATATCGAGGCGATTGAATTAAGTCTATTAATAACATGTCAATGCTTTCTTGAGGGGTTGCGCTTAATCCAAAAAGATCCTTTTGAAATGCGGCTAATCTTTTGGTATCCATGTGTTGAAAACTACAAAGACATCGAGTACATGTCTAGGTTGAAAAAAAATGAATCTGCAGATCACTATCACAGGAAGGTTACTGTTTACTTCACCTTGTTCTCTAATATATCAGGACTAAGGTTACAATTATCAAGGTAGCTCAAGAAAAACAAAAAATTTAGTAGGGCAACCTGTGAAGACTGATTAACTAACTTTTAGGACAACTTTTGAAGACTAACTGGCTGTTTTTCAAACAGCTCTACCTAATTGAATCTTTTGTGAGGTATGTATGACTGAATTAACGGTACCCAAGATAATCTTGAGAAGGAGAAGGATAAGGTTTTAAAGCTCATCATGACTCCGTGGTTGTTCCATGTTCATTAAATCTAATTTTCGTTGCAGTTCCTGCAACATTCAAAAGTTTCCAAGTATCCATCAGTAATAATAGTTTCAGTACGCAGAAAAATGAGACAAATGGCATTTCAGTGATATGTATGTACCTTGAGCTTTTCTTCTAGGCATAGGGCAGGGGTTGATAATATTGCCACATATCTGCGATTATAAACTTATTAGTTATAAAGTAAAACATAGGGTTTGAGATTGAAGTAGAGGAGGAGGTGAGATTCTTACTCGCAACGACTTGGTTCGTCGACATCGGTCAGTTCGTTATTCAATCCACATCTAAGCTTCACCTGTAATGTAACATGAATTAGCACCTTGAAGAGGCAATCATGTTGCAACTGGGAGCCCCTAAATTTGAATGCTTCAGCACCTAGTTGGGTCTCATATGCAAATGCAGAAACAAACGTTTTTAAGTACCCAGGTAGAGGAGGTTGCATTGGAGACAGGCTTCCTCAGGTTATGGGTCGTCGGGACACAGGCCTGACCTAAGCCATTTGCCTATTTGCCACCTCTAACCTATGCTTCTATCTCTGTACGGAGAACCCAACTGATGTGTATCAAAGCTATTAGCTAGCTCTTGAATTACCAAACCCTTTCCACCTGATGTGTAGAAAGGGACAAAATGAAGGTGACAATGCTGTTATTGAGCATCGAGAATAATTGAATCTTCTAGAAAGGGAAAATGAAGGTGACAATGCTTTCATTGATCATTGACAATAATACAATCTCCTGATACCTCGTTTCACCTGATTGCAAGTGAATTTTGAGGATTAAATATCCAGGAAGTTGCACTTGCGCCTTCACATGTTTGTGAGAAGGTCTATATCAATGAGTTTACCCAGCAAAACTACACCTAATTCTGTCAAAATAAAAGAAATCTACCATTTAAGCTTTCCGAGAAGTTTTTCCAGTACCTTTAAACTTCTATCAGGGCCATTCCAGCAGTTATCACCATTTGAGAACAACATTGTTCTGTATGAGTCCTCAAATTTCTCCCAGTGCCTATATTCAAAGTGTACAAAAATTAGCATAGATTCAACCATTATGGACCTCTCTCTATTCATGGTGCGTTTTGAACTGTGCTGGTGTAAGCAACATTACAAAGCTTACACCACTTTTCAACCACCACAAATTAGGAAAAACATACCATGTAAAGTTTGAGTGTAGTAACTGACACCAAAAAACACGTATAAGACATGTATTCCCACGAAAGATTAGTCATGAAAACATACCCCAACTGAGTTGAACTGTGGCCTTCCACCTGGAAAGCTTGTTTAAATGCGCAAACTTTGTAAACATATCTGGAGCAGAAAGCAAAGAAGACTTTTTGAGTACCTAACATCACTAAAAAGAAAGTTGAGAAGAAAAGTATTGAGCACCAAGTCAAACCAGACTAAAATATTTGAAACCTTCACTTACTTGTGCTGTTTGTTTTCAAAACAACGGTCATAAAAGGAATAGAACTCCTTCTCTGGCCCTAGAGTTGAAGAACAAAGACCAATTAGATAAATAACAATGCAATAATGACTACTACTAATTCAACCACACGGAAAAGGTCCAACATTTTTTTAAACCAACTTGTCCTTATACGTACCAAAATCATTTTCAAGCTTCTTAGTCAGACTCGATATTCTTGACTGTATTTTAGACAACTTTGAGCTGGCATCGTCATATTCCTTTTGAATGTGAGCAGCCTCTGTAGATTGTTGAAATCGAAAATATAAGTCATCCACGAGCACTTAAATACAAAATTATGTGCTGCAGCTCTTTTAATGTTTCACTGCTTACCTGATTTATCTATCGGGCTTTGGAACAAGTTAACTGCCTGCAGAATGTTTCGAACAGTCTGTTGTATCTTCTCCAACCATGATGGGCTTGTTGTGGTTGTTATATCTGTAAATGTAGCAAAATGACCAGGACCAACTTCAAATACATTTCTTAGTCGTGAGAGGTAAGCTGTATTCACAAAAGGATAAAAACCATAACTCAAGAGGTGAGCTTAAAAGTTAGAAAACCTGAATAGTCGGTTTGGTCTTCTGAGTCAGATTTATATGACGCATCAGCATTATGGAGATCATCTTCTTCAAAGTCGTCATCGATATCTTCCTCTTCAGGAGAATCCTCATCATATTTATAGTTATCTTCTGATGAATTATACCCGTCATCATCCTCATTAGGTTCATTCTCTTGTGTCTCTGACTTCCCAATCTTTTCCTCCTTTTTCACATCATCTACTTCCTTATTTTTCTCTCCTGAATTTCCCCCAGTCCAACGTGACGCAACAAGTCGACCCAACTCTTCCTTTGACAATCCTTCTGTCTTTTCTGACCCATCTTTCTCCTGATATTAAATATAAGATGTAACAGAGTGAGTAAAAATTGAGTAAATCATATATTCCCACTGGAACTAAGCACTTTAGATGTTAGAAGCATTTAATCTATTTCTCATTCTCCAAAATACTTCTACCAGGAAATGATACCTGTTTTACTGTTTCATCACTTTCAACACCATCAGCTCCATGAACACTTCCAGTTTCAACCGTTGTTTTCTTATCATCTGCTGCATCCTGCAGCAACAAAAATAAAATAAAATAATAAAAAATCAATAACAAGCCGTCATGAGATTATGATTCGAATTGATTTTCCTAGTGGAGTCGGAAAGTCCCAAACATAGAAATTTTCCATGTACCTGCTCTACCCCGTGACTGTGAGATGCTTCATTCTCGGAAAGATCGTCATTTTCAGCTCCGACAGGATCATTGTCATTAACTTCTGACACATCCTATAACAAAACTACAAATGTGAGAAATTGAATCCATTTTCGGAGTATTAAACTGACACTAAAATAACATTGAACACTGATAGAGCTTATGGTTGACGAAGTTGCACAACATTCAAAAATACATCACGTACAGTATAGTTGGTATCCCTTAAAGAATCCCAAGTTACAGGACTAGATTAGAAAGAGCAACTGGGAATAGAGTGACACTGAAAAAGACCAAGATGTAACATGTAGGCCCTCGTTGAACACATATCTCTCTTCCTAAATGCCTGAGTTGTTGGACATGAATTTACTGAAGCTGGACATCATGTCTAACGCAAATCATCAATCATATGGTGAAAGGAACCACATACGAGCTAATTACAAAGGCGGCAGATGACAAACTACATCCATGACCGTCATGGTTAAGAAAATTTCAAGGTTGATTTCGGTATTCAAAATTTCGAAGGATGTTAAATAGCTTCAGTTCCCTTCAGTATTAAATATTAAAGTCAACGAAACTTTGGCTTTTTTCAATTACCTTCACTAGTCCTAATATTCTCTTAGGTAAGATAGTCGGAATGGACCATATCACATATTAACATGCTATTAATCTCACGTAAAATTCTTACTGCTTATATTTACTTGATGTACTTAATTGCCTCAAACATAAAAAATATTAGACATGAATTGAACAATCAGATAAATCTCATACACCAGGTTGACATGCCTGTGTAGTGAAACCCACAACATCGTATTATCACTCAATATTGAATGTAGCAGAACACCACTAAATAGATGGAACGCATATGGAAAGCAAGATGACAAAGACAATGGGTATTCGCTTGTGTACAATATACTAGTAGATGCATGTAGAACAGTAACCTAAAAGTGTCAACAAAGATTTTAACACTGAAGAAACAACTCAAACCTGTTCTGATGAAGGTTCATCCAAAGTCCCACTCAGATCTTCCTCATTTTGTGTTTCCTTGGAATCCTTTTCTTCTCCATCTGTTTTCTCCTCGGATTCCTTTTTCTTCTTTTCTTCCTTTTCCTTTTCTAAGCGCTCTTTCTCCTCTGCTTTATCAATTTGTTCCTTGCGATCTATATTGATAACCAAGGAAGTACTGTCAATTATGGCATGTATTCATAACAGCAACTGATTAAGAAAAATAAGTAATAAGTTTCAAAATCCACATAAAGTCTGTTAGCTAATTAAATCCAGAGAACACACGGTTTACATTATTTAATGCAAAACTCCGCAAGCCAACCATTTACTGCAAGCTGAGATAAGACATATGCTGGAATACCCAGTCCCTGGCTTTTAGTTGAATGAGTAAACTATGCATATAAAACCAAACACCTCATTAGGGATATTTTTGGAAGAATAAGAATGAATCCGGGGACAGAACACCACCTTTTAGTTGTTGAACAAGCACTTTGAGTATCTTTTCTTCACTCTTGAGCTTTGACAATTCTGCTTCACCTTTTGATATGCCTTGTTTTGCTTGTTCAATTTCCTGGTTCCGCATGGTGACACCCTCCTTATACGTTGCAATCTTTTTTTGCAATTTGTCTCTAGCCACTTTGCCAGCCTCCCAACATGTATTTGAACACTTCACCTTACCATTATATTCATCACTACCATCACAGCAATCTGCCCACATTGTTCATCAAAATTAAGAAAAAGAAATAGGCAGAAAATAAAAATGGAATGATCGAGATGGCTAGTTATGAAAAATTCTTGAGAAGAAGTTAGTAAAGTTTAATAGAAGAGTCAAGTTCCCAAAGTTTGGAAGTCTATGGAAGTACCAAAAGGTGAAGTATAATCTTTAGGAAAGCAAATTGACAATTTAGGTCAAGCAGTAAGCCTTTTCAATAAATAACTTTACGCCTAAAATGAATATAGCAAAAGAACACAGCAGTGATGTCAGTCCTGCTACAGGTCAAGGGTTACTGAACAACGAGATTGATAGTCTAGTCGGGTGTAAAGATCTAAAACTACCAGTTACGGCTTTTATGCACAAACATCAAAACAGCACAGACACAGTCACTCTAATAACTAGAAGAAAAAAACCACCAATACATTTAACTACAAAACAAGAACCCAGCTAAAACCCTATCTTTGTTCTCTTGATAAACCACGTAAAACAAGTCAACAAAAAAAACACAGCTCACAATTATTGGCATTCATAAGTTTTAATTTTCATAAACAAACTATTCTTCAAGAGAAGGGGAACTGCAGACATATGCGATATGATTACCCAATTAAATTATATGATCATTGATTAAAATTACTTACCACAAATACCGTCATTCACTCTGGAAGAGAATAACGAAAGAGCAACATGTCCAGTATTCTTGCAGTAGAACTTTCCCCTGGAGCAAGCTGATGTTCCTGCAATAAACAGAAGGTAAAGACATCAACATACAGCATTAAGCATTATGTTTCTACATGAGATAAGTACCCGAACACATGAGACAATATGCATTACTCTCTCTAGTCTACTTATCAGAACTAGCAAAGGGTAAAGTAAAACATCAAGTCTCAAAATGGAAATGAGTATAAACCCTAAATAGAAAGCAGACCTGGTTCATCAGTTCCATCTGGACAATCACAGAAATCATCATTGAGCTGAGCTTTAGTAAATTTCTTAGATCCATCTTTACATTTTATGATATCTGACTTGAAGTAGTTAGCATCTGAGTGAAATGATAAAAAAATAAAAAATTACTCAATCAAATTTCAAATTAAGAGATCTTTATAGAAAACAAAGGAAAAATACACCAAAAAAAATGTGTACCTTCAGGAGAGATTCCAAGTGATTCTCTGGAGAGAGAAGAAGAATATGATCTAGGGATTGAAAGCAAACAGAAGAGCTCAAAGAGAAGGAAGAGGTGAAGAAATTGATGGGGTTTCATTCTCTTCTAATATAATCCAGAAATAAGAAATTTTCGAACTGGTGCTGCTCAAAACCAAATTACATTACAAAGTGTATTAATTTCTTTTTCTATCTTTTGCTTCAATTGATTTTCCTCGTTTTCGTTTTATGTTTTAATTTTATAAGAGCAACTGGGCAAGTCCTTTGGGATGCATAATTTAGCAAATTCAATTTTAAACCACTATGGGCTGCTCAAATTGACAACATGGATCGGCAAACGTCAATTTTTTTTTTTTGGACATCGCGGTAGTGCGGCTAAATAATGGCCGAGCCGTAGTGCTATTTGTCTAGTGTAGTTTGGCTAAAATCGTAGAGTTCCATTAAGATTTAGAGATTTCTCCAAATCTCGTAACGTTTCAAGCCAACCAACCTAGTAGTGCCAGTGTTAGAAAAAAGTATTGGCAGAGCATCTATAACATAAATGTTTTTTTTTTTAATTTTGGATTTTTTATCTAGGTTTACTGAGCCATTTTGAGAAAACCCTTTAATCATGTGTTAGGTATTCCTCCATCATTCACTCCCAGATGATAGTTTATCGCTTCTGGACCACGAACTAAGAATTAAGGTTCACGAACTCAAGTTGTTTTGGGGAGTCAACAAAAAAACTCTCCAAATTGCACAATTTGCAAACTGAGAAAAGTGTTTCGCGCACTCTACGCAGCTTTGGATGTCCACAGAAAACTATCCAACTGCATAGTTCGTGAACTAAGAAAAGTGGTTCGAGAACTCTAGGAAAATTTGGATGTCAACATAAAACTCTTCAAATTGCATAGTTTGCGAACTCAAGAGCAACTTGGAATTTTAGGAGCTTAATTAGCAAACATAGTTTTCTGAACAATTAGAGTTGTTCACAGCCTCAAATGCGATAAGTCATTTGAACATCCCTTGCTTGAGTTCAAGTTTCGAGATTAGTTAAGAACAAGCATGAACTCGAAACATCTTCTTTGTATATCATCAAATACTAAAGCCAACGACATTTCCTCATAATATAAAATAGTAGAAAATAATAAGCTAAATAGGATAGTCGGTCTTCATATACCTTTGCTAATTAAATTCTTGTCGATATCTTCGTATGATCTTTAGTCTTCAATCTTCAGGGGTATTCGGTGATTTCTGAGACTCAACTACCTAGATCCAATCATAGTCTGAGGCTGACTTTAGTAGACATTAAATCAAAGAATAGTTTTAGTTATTTAATATTGACAACAAGCTTGATATACCAACACTTATGGGTTCAACCGAGTCGTGCTCTAACAAAATCATAATCATAGTACTGGTAAAAGTATTAATATACTTCAAGAACATAACATGGTTGGAAATGAATTGTGTAAAATAGTAGTTTTACAAATAAACACCAAAGCGCTTCTTGTAAAAGGGAACCTAGAGTTCAAATTCAAAATATATGCCATATTTTTTACTATAAAAGCACTTACATTTTTTTGTTATAGTAAGTGTTTCCGACATATCGATTGTTCATTATCAATCAAGCCGAGTTGCTCGTTCAAATTTTGGTAGATGTACTTGTACAGAGCGTAGATATCTCTTGTATAGAGCATAGATATCCCAGGATATGCGCACTGATAAAACGTTGTAAAATTTAATGACATATAAGAGAGTGAACGAATTACAAACACTTATTGTAATATTAATCCGAAAAAAAGTTTTTCGAATAACCCTCTTGGATCCAATGCCACTCACTCATGAAAGATTTCACATGAATATAATTTTAATTTAACGGTGAGAAGTCTCACCGTTAAGGGAAAGAAATTAATCGTTATAAGAATGTCGTGAGAAAGTCTCATCTTAATTTACCATTCAGTTTCGGCCACTAATGGATAATCAATTACTTCCCGAACTTTTCTCTGCACACTCAAGTCTTTCAAGTTTGTTTTGCCAATAACTTCTTCATACGAACTCGGAATGACCTCATTCTTTTTGCATTGGCTTCGTATTATCTTTTTCTTCAAGATGGTATTAAGAAATCATGGATTTAAGTAAGTAAAATTTGTTCTTGGATCCTCCTTCACTTGCAATGCTTTATTTCCTTGCCCATTATAGCACTTCGTAGCTTTTTTAAGATGATTCACCTAACAAAAGACATAAACTAGAAAACAAACACAATAAAAGGTAATATACAAGAATAGTAGAAAAAATTAGTATGGATTTGACGCTAGAAGCATATGAATTATGCACTTATCGCCCGGTTCATGAGTATTCAATAACTAAATATTCTAACTAGATACACCAGTAGTTTACATTATCTACAAGAGTGGTTAATCGATTGCCACTATTTTACATCATCAACGAATCGATGCACGAGCTTGCATCATGATTCATCTCTTACAAAGAGATACCGCTAACTCATATTGCTCACAAAGAGATGTTCTCAGCGTGTATAGCTAATATGCTACGAGTTCACATCACTCATAGAGTGATACCCAGAGGTTGCATCATCCACCAAGGCTATACCACTACTTTGTATCAGCTACGAAGTGATGCTAATGTTGCAAATTATTACTGAGTTGATGCCACAGACCGACATGGTCACTTAGACCATTGATAATCACGGTGACGTTTGTGCATAATTTTTGACTTACACTACTCTCAGGCGTCATTGTCGAGCTCTTACTAACACCACTATATCTCTATTCCTTCATAGTCACTCATTACCTCGTAGTGATTCCATGAAGTGCTCTACTGACATTAATTACCCGACTTGATTAACTGTCAACCTCTGGTATCAATCACTAGCAATGGCATCACTATACCGATGAACACCCACAGATGGCATCACTGGAGCTTAACGTTAATTAACACCAATGGTTTTCTCTACTCGACTCATCAAATTCACCAAGTCTCCACGAGACTCACTAGTTTCGATGAACTTATCACTCGGTCTAATTAACTCATTCTCATGAGAAGTCTTGGCTCAATTACCAGTTGATGTAGTCTCTCACATATGACTTGACCAGGTAGTCTCTAAAAGATGACTTTATCGACTCAATAGTAGCAGTACTTTGCCCTATTATTAATTTTTACGAGACATCAAATATGTCACATGGGGGATATTCACTAGGGTTTTAGTGTGACGGTCTACAACATATGCGGTGCACCGGTACACCCACTATGTGAAAGAAACCAAGCTGTGAGAACGTTGTTAAAATGAGGAAGTAGTAGGTGTATGCCTCTTAGTCTTCCCTACAATTGCGTACATGCACTTCAACCACGTTTTTCACTCCTCCACTTTTCCACTTATTCCATTTCTTATGATATCAATGTATGTTACAACTACTATAAATAGGTCACTCAACCTCTTCACCGTGAAAAAGGAGAATTAAACAAACACGTCTTAACTATACATTCTCTTAGCTTCCTCTTAGTCTTACACATAAAAGCCTTAACAAAGTAGTTTACATCAAAACGTCTAAGAACTCTATATCATAATTTAACGATATGTTACACTAAAAACACATCATACTCTTATATCATTCTTTCTATGCTCCCCTCCTAATATCAACCCTTCTCCTCTTTGTAACCGAAGCAAGAATTTAACCACTATTTCTTGGTTTAGGCTAGTCTTGTACGATGTTGATCTCTTGTACTCATACGAGCTTCAGATTACCCTTCACTTTCCATTTTCCTTTTTTTATCTTAAAATATTTTGGTGACCACAATGGGAGATTAATCTTTCTGTTGTAAAAATTAATTCAAAAATAGTTGAACTTAGATCTGGTTCAGAAACCTCAAATCCACATTATGTTGTACTGATGCTAATGTTAGTGGTATTACGCCTAGTACCACTCCTGTTACTCTCAATCTTACTCCGGGTAACACCAACTCCCTCCTCTATGAACGTATCCTTGGAGAAGTCGGGAATACTCAAGAACATCTGAGTATCACATATTTTATAGAGAGATAAGAGACTCTCGCTAAAAATCAAATTGATGTGGGGACTATTCAGAAGGAAGTGCCACATTCCTTAAGAGTTTACGGAGAAGCTGTCACAAGACCAACAACGTCAGCGCCACTATATAGAGTAAGCAAAAGACGACTCCAAGACTGTTGCTGACATCGGCACTTCCATGATACATGTTTGATACAATGATGAAGTTTATGCTCAACATGGACAACCAAAAATCCAACATCCCAACTTTGTCTCCCGTGAAAAGATAGAGAGACTCTTACAAACTCGTGGGAAGATGAACTCGGCTTCACTCCATCAACACCGCCCTCCTACCCAATCGAGATCCAAAGGATTCCTCCACCAAAAGGATACTCCTCCCCTTCATTCTCGTTTTACGACGGGTGTAGAGATGCTCGTGAACATGTTTCCTGATAGGTGCATTATTTGCATTATTTGGATACTCTAATTCATTGATTTATTGTTAGTTTCATATCATTATGCTTTGATTTTGTTTGTTTATGAGTTTCTTAGGAGTTTTGAAGTGTATTCAACCAAAGAAGAATAAATGAGTTCTTTACGACACGAAATGAACAAGGAAGTTGAGTTCTACCAATGGAGAAGGCCAAAGACCGAATTCCACTCATTCAAATCTAGGAGTTCTTAATACCAGTTTGAAGATAACGAGAATATGAAGCCAACGCAAAAAGAATGAGGCCATTTGGAGTTCGTATGAGGAAGTTATGAGTAAAATAGCCGAAAGAAAATAATGAAACACTGAGCAAAACAATCGGAAGTTTATGAGGAAAACTAACCTAACGATTATATGGACTCAAAATACAATTCTCCTGTACACCTATAATCGGTAGTTATGTAAAGGTTGTGCCTACCGATTGTGGCTCGACGGGAGGCACTTCTAAGACGCGTTTTTGACTTCCTAATCAAGGTATCATGGTCCCATTAGGACTTTAACACCTAGATATGTTGAATACTATATAAGAAGACTTCCATAACCCTAGAAAAGTATCTTGGACACTTTTGGAGAAGGGAAAACACAAGGAGAACAAGGAGCTAGGGCTTGGAGTGGTGATTGATCATCACGATTTCTAGGGTTTGCTTTACTTTCTTTCTTAATTATTTTCCATGAATTTTGAGAAATCCATGATGAACTAAACCTTTCTTATTGGTTAGGGATGTAGTCCTAAGTTGGAAAACATGTTTACCAATTGAATGGCTCATTCTCATATGTTCATAATCTCTTCAATATCGCTCATGTTCTACCGTTTATAACGCCATGTATGATGGATTGCTTGTTCGTTTAAGTCGCAAATTAGATGAGCATGCATTGACATCTATAACTAAACTAGGGTTTGAGATCCGGAATTGTAAAAAGACCCTTGTTACAAGTAGTATAACATAGTTTCTAATGACGGGATGTTTCCATGCGATTATGTGTAGAACCGTGACCTAGGTTAAATCCGAGTGGCTCTTGCACCGGGTTGCTTAAAATAACCTCAACTCACAAAGATCATTGCTTTCATTGGGTTGAACTTGAGTGGCTCTTGCGCCAAGTTATTCGGTGAAAAGGATTCAAAGAGTGGCTCTTGCGCCTTTGATGATAATAAGAGTTTTGCCGGAGTAAGCCTGCGATAGGATGCTTTAGGGTTATTGATATTGAGAGTGCATGAATGTTGAGTATGATTTGGTTGATAACATGTTAGAATATGGAAGATGAACTCTCTAACCAATGTTCTTTATCTCTGATATTAGTTTTAATCTACTTACTTTAGTATAATTTAGTTATAATCACAACCAACCCCCCCCCCCCTGTTTACATAAGTAATCGAAAGTAATTAACAATCACCTGCCTCTCTGTGGGAACGAACTTGTTCTTATTAATATAATATAATCTATATTAGTGAAGTAAGAACTTGAATTATTTTGGTTGATTGACAACCGACCATTTCCCGTTTTCTAAAATCATTGGGAGAACATGAGTATAACTATATACTGCGTCTCAAAGAGTTCTCAAAATCTGAAGAAAATATACTTGGTACAACAACATTTCTCCCAACAACTTGCTAACTGGTGTGAGATGGTTAGCCCCTTTTATAACAAGTATTTCTTCTTCTCAGAACAAGTCACTCTATTAAATTCGGGGAGATCCTTCTAGAGAGACAATGAACATCCTAATGACTATGTGGAATGATTCATGATCCAGAATCTTGGTTATCACAATCCAAAAATGACTCAACTATAACTTGTGAAGCTCTTCATCAATGGAATAATACCAGTTTATCGTGTTTTGCTAGAGAACTTGTGCTTCCATACTTTCTCTAAACTACACGAAGCCTCTAGGCGATCTGCCATGAATGCACCTTCCTTGCTAGAGATCCAAAAATTTCAAGAATAAGTAAATTGAAAGATATATTCATGAGAACTGACATCTCATTAACAACCAACAATCTGTGAGTGAAAAGAAGGTAATAGGGTATCTCCTCCTTAAGATACTCGACAATACATACGCTCGACGCCAATTCCTCCAACTACAATCCAAGTTTTTGCTCCAGCCCTAACGCGCCAACAACAAAAAATGGCGGTTCCAACCTTCCCAACTTCCCTTTCCAAATAAAATTCCTAAAGACATAGGCTCAAGATGACGCCATCAAATTATTTCATGTCTAGTAACGGATCCCAAGTGAGCAACACTTGGGACTAAAGTTGTGCATAAAAATCCCTTTTCCTAACATATTAGATGTTTCGCCGTCTCTGAAGGACCAGTTAGTCAAAGAGAAAAATCTATCTTTAATGAAAAGTTTATTCAAGTTCGTTCAGTTTTTGAAGACTCAGAATAATCACTTCTTCAACCACATGACATCAGAGTTCATCACTGCTTGTTTCAAAAGCACATAGTTGAAGATGGTCTTGGTTGAATATAGTACTACCGACAATACCGTTTGTATTAAAACTCGTATCATGACAAAGTAGCACCCATTTCTCATATTTCCTTCCTCCACTTATCACATAAAAGAGTTTCATCCCTCGTGAGAAGATAAATGTTGAGGATAGCTTGTTACAACGTCTAAGGGAGTATGAAACCCTGAAGCAGATGCCCGAAGAAGATGCAACATTACTCTCAAGAGGTATCATGTTCATATGAATCTAATTCAACATACCTCTTTAGTCAGTGAATGCTTTTTAGCCGTTCTACACCTGAGGACTTGATCTTGTTTCAAAAATCAATCCAACTCTATTTAAGTGGAAAAATAGTCCATTCAGTAAGTGGTAGAAGTTATCTCTCCTCAAAGCATAATGAAATATACTAGCAATGCGCTATGGGGATAAAAACCTCACGTCCACACTCTCTTTATTCACACCGATCGGTCCTACACTGAACTTTAATCAAACGTGTTGATCGAGATTGATTTCTGACGCAAACATTATGTACAACATATGTTCTCATATGTCTCTGCTACAATTTGTGTTCTCATATGTCTCTGCTACAACATATGTTCTCATATGTATCTGCTTCAACATAATAAAAGGGCACGTCATTCTGGATTATCGTCTAGGAGATATGTCCAAAACACTGAAGTATATTACATATGAAAAATCCCTGGATTTTTCTTGAATTTGTATGGTCGGGCCCTTTTGACCAACCAAATCAACTTCAAATTCAAATTTTCCCTTTCAGAGAAGATAACTTAATCACTTGGATTCAAAAGTTGGGGTCAAGCACTCAAAATAAACATCGATTGGAGTTTCTACGTTCTATAGAGTAAACAATATCGCTACAAAACGGTATTCTTCTTCCAGCACTAGATCCTTCCAGCGACATATCCTTCTCCAGCACCAGCTCGGTCAAGTGTCAACTCCGTCCGCTGCCCGTCCACCATTGTCGTTGTTCCTACTACTATCACTACTATCACTGTTATTAGAATCCACAAACTTGGAAATTGCCAACAATGGGTGAGAAATAGGGAAATGCATCCTTCAGGAAAAAATATTCATCATGTGTTTACTACAACATTCTAAAAGGGAACGTCAATCGGATACATGGAGCTGAGCGATATGACTCTTATACTAAGTCTACAGAATATGAAAATTGCTGAAATTTGTTCACGAGATTCCTGAAAACAAATGTGCATGCATATTCGATCGACTCATCTAACTCCAAATCAGGAAATTCTTTACCAAGATGAATGATAGGTGCATAATCTAAATGTTTTAAGTGTCAAATCCATGCTTATATTAGCTATTCTTTGTGCATATTACTTGTTATTATGTTTTTTTTCTATCTTATGTCTCATGTTAGGTGAATTAACCAAAAAAAATGGAAATGGCTATAAAATCGTTAAAAAAGTGGAGTCTACCAATGGACAAGGACCAATAACCAAGTAAAACTCGTCCAAATACATGATTTCTTATCATCACCTTGAATATAATTGAAATGCAAAGCCAACACAAAAAAATTGAGGTCATTCCGAGTTCAGACGAAGAAGTTATGAGCAAAATAGTGAAACCAACTTGGATTTGGTTTATGTTGGGCCTTATTGGGCCTGCACGAGAAGGAAAGAAGAAATTCGGTTTTGGGCTTTCCTTGGATGTGAAAAACAGGGGTTTTGTTGGTTTTTGAAGATGTTAAGTTTCCTAGTTGGATAAGGATCAAAAAAATATGGAAAAGTTTGAGGAGGTTAGGTTTCCTAGTTGGATAGATATCAAGAGGAGATTACCAAAGCCTATATAAAGGGGAGCCTACATACAATTTTCTACATAACTTCTCCACAAAAAAGATATCAAATTTTAGTTTACCCCTTTAAAGTAGGGAATATGATACTTTCTCTTTCTCTTCTTCTTCTTCTTTTCCTTTATTATTATCTTGTATATTTTCCATAGGTTTTAGTAAACCCATGAGTAGCTGATTCTTCTATTGGTTGGAGATGTAATCAGAAGTTCTAGGCATGGGAATCAATCTGGCTGGCTAGTTTTAATTTTTATTATCTTTTTTTTTTTTTTTTTTTTTTTTTATCGTTTATGTTTTACTACGTATAACAAATATGTGATTTTTCTCATGTAATATGTTTTGGTTGTTTGGGTATGTTTAAAATCGCGAATTAGATATTTTTAATAACTTATCTATAGCTAATGGGAATTTTAGGTAATTTTATCGAAAACCCTAATAACTAGTAGTAATTTGTGATCACTAGCGGTGCGAATCGTGAAGGAAATCACAAGTAAAGCTTGGACTAAGTTGAATATGCCACGATTATGCGATGTATTGCCTATGAATAACTCGTCTCACAGATATTAATGCTTTCCTCAAGTTGAATCTCTTAGCGATTATCACTAGGTTATTTGGTGAAAAAAATTCAGATGTTGGCAATTGCAGTATATGTTAAAATATGAAGACATAACGAAGTATTAAACCGAGTGGAGATACTTTAGGGTTATTAGTATGAAGAGAGAATGAATGTTGATTCTAGTCGATTGATGAACATGTTTGGTGATGGAAGATGAAATATCCAACTAGTATTTTATATTTTTGTTCACATCCTTTATTCACTTTGCTTTTAGTTTACTTTAGTTTAGTAAAACAACTCAAAAAAACCCTGGTTACCTAAGAAGTCGAAAGAAAACAACAGTTCCCTGCTCTTTGTGAGAACGAATCCCTACTTGCTAATCTACTCATTATTATATAAAGTATAAGAAATATTTTGGTCGGTTAACAACCAATCAATGAAAGGTGAGTCTTTTCTGTTCAGGAATTGGGATCAACCACTGAAATGGACGTCGTATGAAGTTTGTACAACCTTTAAAGTGAACGTTGTGTAAACAGAAATTTCCAGACAGGATTTAAGGGTTTACTAACTTACATAAGAGTCTAGCACCAACTACCTGACTGCTCAAAGACTCTACCTTTTCAGAAACTCTGATTTCTAAGAGACTTCACCATATCAATTCAGAAGACGCCATCAACCTTGTGACCTCGTTACTATGTTATTGTGGCATGATATCGCCAACTTCTGACAATGCTACTTCTGCTAACCTTGTTGTTCGATGTTCCCGTTGATACCAGTGGACCTTTTACACTTAAGAGTAATACACCCAAGGTTACGTCGAGAACACTACCTAGAGTGTACCACCATCTCGGTTTGCCACCAGATTCTCCACCTGACATCTGTTGTTTCCAACCTTGCTGCTACCAACTACAACTCAAGTCATCATCTCATAGTCACTGGTGTTCCAACTCTTACCTACTACTACTTACTGTTGCCACCACCATTAACACTTGTAGTTGCAGACTAAGCCATAAATATTGGCGTATACTACTTGCTTAATGTAGAGATCCTAATATATAAAAAAGCCCAAGTTTGCGTAAAACACATTGCGTGGAGGAAAAAAACAACTAAGTAGTTATTATTTTATTCTTGAATTGAACTTCAAATATTTGTTATACATACTGTCACCATCTATGCTTACTATGAAACATTACAGTTCCTCACTACGCAGGGGACTTAATGTTGATATTGGTTGTTTTGCCACGAAAGAAAATTATAAATTTCTCTCTGGTCCCATATCAAAAAAATATAGTATGTACGGTTCGCAAAAAATCTAGACTATATAGACTTATGATGATAGACGCTATACATTGATCTCTATAGTATATTTATGTATATATGCGCCAGAGCTTAGCTGAGCTCTCAGTATTCTATATACATTTAATATATTTACTGTGCAAACTCAGTATTTATGTATCTATATTGTATGACTTAGTACATGTCTCAGTATGAATTTTCATAATACTGCTGGTGCTTGTTGCAATATTCCCCCGATATTCTCTGATGATATAAAATGAATATAACTTCTAGAGGTATTACTTGCTTGTTTATAACAACTTGAACCTGTTCCAAGTGCAATAATTCCACGGTTGAATTCCTTGAACTCGTTATATATATACATCAATACTTAATAAACTCCCATTGAGCGATATTGATCTACTATTGTATTCAGTATACATATTCCACACTTTATGTACTTGAGGTTTATTGATCAACTGTATATTCATCTGCAGGACTAAGAGTTACTAAGCACATTTATAATTGCTCTAGGCTGAGCCATATGGATTCACTATAAATCCATTGTCTAATATTTATGATGAGTGCAACAATTAGCAAGTATGCTATTGAACACTCAGCTAACAAGTCTGCTACAGAACACTCAACTAGAAAGTTTCCTATAGACATCTTAGTTAAACACATTTATTCGCCGAATAATTTATATTATTTATCCATGTCTCCTATCAGTTGAGTTATATGGACTTATCATAATATTTTCCCTAATTTGGAATTCAATGTTACGTGATCATCTCTCAACAAATAAATATTGCAAATGCAAGTACCTTATCTGCTCAAAAGCAAATGCAAACATCACAAGAGTGGAAATTTTGCAAACGCAGGTGCGCGTACACATATAAATAGGTACGCAAGTTCCAATGGCACCATCCAACGACGTAACCTAGTACAAAACCCTCCCTTGTTGGCGTATATTGCGCCAACGCGGAACTTTTCAACGCTGCCATCACCAAGGCTGGTGCATTAGCGCCGACAACATCACCTCCCCAGCTCCGAAAATAACGCTGGAAATATGTCAGCGTTGTCACTCCTTGTGCTTGCGTTATATGCGCCAACTTCATCATTCCATAGCGCTAACACTTTCCAACATCACTTGTTGAGGCTGTTGCTAGCACCACCCTCCACCACGTCCATACCATGACATAATCGACATAGTTTTTGGAACACCTTAGAAATGTTTATTTTTATTGTGAGGGCATCAATCCTACTCGACATATGGCGTGAGATTGGAGCCGAAGTAACTTAGCCTCTATAGAGTTGTCTACACCACATCTAGTTTTATTAGCTTAGTTCGTAAGCTAAGGATAAATGTGTGATTTTCTTATCTAACCCTCCTACCAATAAAAAGGAAATGTATTAGGTTTTAGAAGGGACTTCTTCTTCTCCTCTCCAAAAGACTCTCTAGCTTCTGGTGAACTCTCAACTCCATCAATGGAGCTTCATTTGTAATACCAAACACTCATAGTAAAATCATCTGTAGACATAGATCTCGTTAATGATTGAACCACGTAAAAACCATGAGTTTACATTACATTTGTGCTCCTTATTCTTCGTTTGTGCTAGTGAATGATGTTCTTTACTTAGGATTAACCTTTGGGTATAAATGTGGGATTTCCTGCAACTATATTTTCATGAGTCTACATTGCATTTATGCTCTTTATTCTATGTTTGTGCTGGTGAATGATGTTCTTTACTTAGGACTAAACTTTGGATGTAGATGTGAGATTTCCTACAACTACATTTTGACGCTAGAAACACGAACATTTACTGTTTATCATATCTATTACAAAGTTTTAAGATAACGTCAGTGAGATGGGCTACGTCAAAGTAATAGATCTTACTGGATCTTTAAGTTATAAGGGTAAATAAGGAACTTCAGCGTAACTTATGCGTTCTCAGACAACAAATAGCTTCTAGCTAGAACAAGTGGGGGAAAAAGAAAGTGTTACTGTTGTATCGATGGAGATAACCGAAGATTCGTCACCAATGGTTAGTTCAAAAAGGATGAATCATCTTCTCTTCTCTTTATATTGTTATTAAACATTCAAGTCCGATAGTTTTAAGTCAAAAATTTTTAAAAGAATTTCCCATGAAAACTAGGCCTTGTTCTTCAGTAAAACTTTAATTTTTTCTTTTAAAATTCTGACCTAAAGTCCGGATAAGTTGTGGATTTGCTATTAACAAATGGAGTTTTACAAACCCACTAGTTGACTTTGAAAACATTAGTATTTAAATTTTTGTTTGATTTGGGAATTTACCCGTTAAAACTCGCAGAGCTTGTTAGAATAAAGAGTATGATCTGGTTTAGCTTTTTTTCTGATTATTTTTCATCACAGAGGAGATCGATAAGTACCCTCTTCTTATTTGTTTGATTTCCCCCATTAAATGCTTAGATATGGTGATTTGAAGCAAAATTTCGGAAAAGTTTTTCACAAAAATTCAGGGTCTGTTCTTCGCTAGGAACTGATTTTCATCTAAAAACACAAATCAAAATGAATTTAAAGTATAGATTCGTAGCCAACAAATTTCGAAAACACCCAACTAATTTCTTTCGGTTTTTTGGTTCGGGGATTTATACACTTAACTTCGCTTGGTTTCTCTCATCTGTTCAGCAGGCCAGCCATTATCCGCAGCAGCGAAGGAACGAAGTCCCACTTCGGTGCTCAATCGATCTCTTGTTGCAAAGCTTTGCAAAGCATTAGCAGATTGGAACTGATTACATGGCTGTAATTCCTAGAAGAACCAACTTCGTAAGCTTACGAAGTTTAAATTCATCTCGCTGGGTAGATGAATAAGATGATATAATTCCCCATCGTCAAATCTCTGAGTTTCAGTGGATAATTCTAATCAAAGTTCAATTTGCACATAAGCATTTTCAAAGTAATCAGCTTGTGCCTGATTTAAGTGTATCATAAGTTCAATTCGCCCAATTAGATTGTGAAGTTTATGGAGCTGAAGTATTCTTCGCCAGAAAATCATCGTGGAAACCTAATAATAATTCTCAGTGACGCAATTGAGGTGCTCAGCGAACTATTGAGGGAATGCACTTCTGACAAACTTGATCTGCGGGGATTAAGATTGTTAAATTTTTTGTCATCTCGCTGGCCAAATTATGAGATTGCATTCGTCAGCGCTTACCAGCGAGAAGAAATGAATCAAAATGTAGCTAGCTCGCTAGCAAGTAGCGATGATATCTCGTCAAACAAATGAATGTAATTATGAAATATGTATCTTTACAGATTAATCTTGGTGAACTACGACTTCGCAAGAATATCGAAAGGATAATTATAAGAAAGGTTCACTTCATTCGTGAGTATTACTAGCACCATCAGCAAACGAATAACTCGCAGCAGAACCAACTATAGTCCTCAACAAATAAGTTGCAATACCAGTAATCTCGTGCGAGAGGTACCTTGGACCACAAATCCAGTTCGCTTGGAGCTATTGTTTCGGAAAATATCTCGGACAAATCAGCTGGCAGGACACAACAAGCTAGTTTCGTGAGAAATTCAAACTCGTAAGCCAATAGACAAACTTCTTGCGAAGTTCAAACTCAGAACAAATTATCGTCACTTCGTCGCTACTTCGTCAGTTACTACTTCGACAGTTATTACTTCGACAGTTATTACTTCGTCACTACTTCGACAGAAATTCCGAAATAACTTCTTTCTCCTTTCCAAGACCACGGCGAAGTAATAAATCAAATAACAAACCACCCTATTGCGAAGTTCAAGAACAAATCTACCTCTTGCGAAGTTTAAATTCGAAACAAACCAAAATCTTGCAAAGTTCTAGTCTGTAGAATGACAGAGAACTAACTCCTTGCGATGTATACACTCAGGACAAGCCAACGAAGTGCAGCTCCGGAAAACCTAGAAAGCAACTCAGTTGGGGTCCTAATAACGGGAGAAGCTAACTACATCAACAACTGCATCAGCGAATTAAATACACAATGTTTGCTATTGAATAAGATCACTTCAGACTTGATATTAAATATTCATTCTTAGACCATCAGCGAGAACACATCTCTCCTGAGATCATCCGGTTCCAGAGGTCCCGAGTAACGAGTAACACATAAAAGGTATAAGTTCATTTTAATTTCCATATTTGCTTCTTACCTCTTGTAGTGGAAAAGTATCTAGCTGCCATGAAGAGATCCTGAAACACTAGTAATATAAGAAGGTATCACCCAAAATCATGGGAAAGAAGTTGGAGAATTACCACCCGCATCTCAAGATATCTACTGCCAGTATCATATCATGACACGTGGAAAGCACCATGACCTCACCGACGGACGAATTTGAATTAGGGAACATGAGCATTAAATGCTACGAACAGGCGTGCAGAGTTGGATTTTGTGAAACTTGGGAAGAGGAATAAAAAGTAGCTTGCAATGCTTTATTTCCTTGCCCATTATAGCACTTCGTAGTTCCTTTTGGATGATTCACCTAAAAAGACAAACTAAAATACAAACACAATAAAAGGTAATATGCAAGAATAATAGAAAATATTAGTATAGATTTGGCACTAGAAGCATATGAATTATACACTTATCACTCGAGTCATGAGTATTCAATAACTAAGTATTCTAACTAGATACGCCAGTAGTTGGCATCATCTACAAGAATGGTTAATCGATTGCCACTATTTTACATCATCAACAAATCGATACACGAGCTTGCATCATGATTCATCTCTCACAAAGAGACACCGCTAGCTCATATTCCTCACAAAGTGATGTTCTCAGCTTGTATTGATGACTATGAGTTGGCATCACTCACAGAGTGATACCCAGAGATTGCATCATTCAACAAGGCTATACCACTACTCTGTATCAGCTACGAAGTGATGCTAATGTTGCAAATTATTACTGAGTTGATGCCACAGACCGACATGGTCACTTAGACCATTGATAATCACGATGACGTTTGTGCATAATTTTTGACTTACACTACTCTCAGGCGTCATTGTCGAGCTCTTACTAACACCACTATATCTCTATTCCTTCATAGTCACTCATTACCTCGTAGTGATTCCATGAAGTGCTCTACTGACATTAATTACCCAACTTGATTAACTGTCAACCTCTGGTATCAATCACTAGCAATGTCATCACTTTACCGATGAACACCCACAGATGGCATCACTGGAGCTTAACGTTAATTAACACCAATGGTTTTCTCTACTCGACTCATCAAATTCACCAAGTCTCCACGAGACTCACTAGTTTCGATGAACTTATCACTCGGTCTAATTAACTCATTCTCATGAGAAGTCTTGGCTCAATTACCAGTTGATGTAGTCTCTCACATATGACTTGACCAGGTAGTCTCTAAAAGATGACTTTATCGACTCAATAGTAGCAGTACTTTGCCCTATTATTAATTTTTACGAGACATCAAATATGTCACATGGGGGATATTTACTAGGGTTTTGGTGTGACGGTCTTCAACATGTGCGGTGTATCGGTACACCCACAATGTGAAAGAAACCAAGCTTTTAGAACGTTGTTAGGATGAGGGAGTAGTAGGCGTATGAATCTTAGTCTTCCCTACAATTGCGTACATGCACTTCAACTACGTTTTCCGCTCCCCCATTTTTCCGTTTATTCCACTTCTTATGATATCAATGTATGCTACAACTACTATAAATAGGCCACTCAACCTCTTCACCGTGAAGGAGGAGACTTACACAAACAAGTCTTATCTATACATTCTCTTAGTTTCCTCTTAGTCTTACACATAAAAGCCTTAAAAAAGTAGTTTACATCAAAACGTCTAAGAACTCTATATCACAATTTAACGACATCGTATCAGTATCTCAATTTCAATTCAAACACGGGTTTGATTCAAACTCCATGTTCTAAGAAATATTTACCATCCGAAAAGAGGAAAAAATAGAATATTTGTCTCAAGAAATGCGTTGAGAAATGGAAGATGTATAGAACCCTTCAATGAGATATCATACACTACAAACACATCATACTCTTATATCATTCTTTCTATGCTTGCCCCCTAATATGAACCCTTCTCCTCTTTGTAACCGAAGCAAGTCTTGAACGAATATTTCTTGGTTTAGGCTAGTCCTGTACGATGTTGATCTCTCGTACTCATACAAGCTTCAGATTACCCTTCACTTTCTATTTTCTTGTTTTTATCTTAAAATATTTTGGTGACCACAATGGGAGATCAATCTTTCTGTTAGATAAATCAATTCAAAAATAGTTGAACTTAGGTATGGTTCAGAAACCTCAAATCCTCATTATTTTGTACTAATGCTAATTTTAGCGATATTATGCCTAGTACCGCTGCTGTTACTCTCAATCTTACTCCGGGTAACACCAGCTCCCTCCTCTCTGAACGTATCCCTGAAGAAGTCGGGAATACTCAAGAACATCTGAGTATCACATATTTTATATAGAGATAATAGATTCTCACCAAAAATCAAATTGATATGGGGACTACTCAGAAGGAAGTGCCACATTCCTTCAGAATTTACGGAGAAGTTGTCACCAAAGCAACAACGCCATCGTCACTATCTCGAAGGTGTAGTTTTGCACCATATATTCACGATATTGTATAGCTAGAAATGGCTATTATAATTTTACGTTAGAAACCGGGAATGATTTATAAGTCTATCGGTTAAACTTTACGGTTGCAGTCATTAGCTCTTACTCTATTCTGTCAATGCTCTTGATCCCTACTTCTTTGATTTATCTATTAAAAACCCTAAGGATATGCCTAGAAATTAGTTCATCCTTGATATAAGACCGAAAAAGTAGCAGCGTATCAACAATATGCTTGCTAGTGCTCGATAAAGGTTTGTAAGGATTAGAAGCAGAGATTTTTAGCAAGGAAGGGGCCTTATATGTTCTACATTCTTTATCTTTAAAAATGCGTAAAACCTAAAAAACCTTGGCGTTTCTTGAGCCTTCAAGGAAAAACTCATATCTGACCACAACTTGCAGTAAAACCTGATTTACTGGTAAGAAGAGTGTTCAGAGCAGAACCCTAAAAATAAAGAAGGAGGTAAGTATAAAACCTAACCTCAGTTCAACAAAAGGGACCACTAAAAATGGTGGCATGGATGTCGGCTAAAAGTTTTCTTGTTTTCAAAGAAAGATATGTTTTGGGAATGATTTATGACAAAAGTGATGTTGACATTTAAGATTTAAAAAAGTTATTCTCCTATCTATAACTAACTCCACAGGGAAAGAGTGAAAGACCCAGTCACAGGGGAAAAAACAAACCTGAGTCTGACATACTAGACAAGGAAGAGCAAACTTTGTTATTTTTGTCGGATTTTGGAAAACGTGTAAAAACTGAGATTAACTCGAGCAAAAAGTTGTAAAAATATCTTTTCATTCTCTATGAACACAGGTGAACGATGAATACAAAAGAAGAAGTAACAAGGATAAAGACTTATAAGCAGAAGCATAAGGGAAATGAAAATGATCCAGGAGGGTCTACCACTGAAGAAATATTCAGAGATGGACTCACGAGTTCGGACATAAAATCAGATAAGGAAGGAGAGACGCCGAAGGACACCAAAGCAGCGCACGAAATCACAGGGAAAAGAAAAGATGATGAGGTTCTGGAAATTCCACCAGCAAACATGGAGGACAAAGTTACAAACACTGAAGAAACCCTAACAATAGAGGAAACCACGAAGATCCATAAGCAACAAGAAGAAAAGATTCATGAGCTGGAAGCAAAGAACCAGAGCTTAGAGCAAGAGAACCGAGATACCCGTGCGGAAAAAAGGTAGAATCTACATCTGCGAAGATGAAATGAAAAAAGAGCCACGATATCTGGAGCCAAAGCACGCACGAGGTAAACAGTACAAGCACAAAGAATGCTACGAAGAGCCCTTTGAAAAGATGGAACAAGAACGAAAGATGATGGATAAGATAAAAGCAATGTACACAAAATACGAGGTCTTAAACAAGGGAACGTCTCTACGAGGTTATGACAGAAGCAGAATGAACACCATTCACGAAGGAGCTAATGCAAAACCCGTTTCCACCAAAATGCTCGATACCAGCGTTCACATCCATCTTCGACGAAACCACCAACGCAGTCCAGCATATCCGAGCATACAGGAGATCATTGCTACTATGGAGCGAGCACGATGTAGTCTTAAGTAAGTTTTTCCCATCTAGCTTGAAGGAGGAATCTCTTGCATGGTTCGATGCGATGCCAAAACGATCTATTTCCAGTTTCGAGGAGCTATCCGAAACCTTCCTAAAAGCCTACATGCATAACAGTTCATTGAGGCCATGAATCGATCGAATCTATGCATTCAAAAAAGGAGATTGCGAAATTTTATGAAATCTCATGAATAGATGGAGGAAGCTGTGCGCCGATGTAGGTAAGGTCTTCGAAGAGAATCAAATCATAGGCTTCCAAGGCAGCCTTAAGAAAAATGATCCAATCTTCATCAACTTGTTCAATGATAGACACATTTTTGTGTCTAAATTGTGTTCAGTTCTCTATATTACTAGTGCTCCATGTTATACTTATTATGTGTTTTTATGTCTTTGTAAGTATTTTTGGGAAATAAACTTTTGTGGAAAAATCAGATAAAAAAGTTGATAAAGGCACCCAGAAAAATTACTAAAGGCACCCACCAGAATTACTAAAGGAAAACAAGGTGAGTTGCTAAAGGAACCCAGCCATGGGATAGGGGCACCCCTTTTATTTTCAAATTCCGGTACTAGCGAGAGAATATATATTTGACGCGAGAATATTGAGTTTTTCAAACTCGATTTTTTTGGGATTTAAGGAGATTCAAAGCTTGTCAAATTGAAACAGAAACAACTAGGGATCAAGACACGTCAATCAGAGCCTTTCTTGCCGAGAATAATGGCTGGAAAACTCGAGTTGTACCGAAAAAAGGAGTTTTCCCTGATTTTGGATTAACACGAGTTTGAAGCTGTTTTGGAGAGATTTTTGCTTCCTTATCGATTAAGGAAGACCAGATAGGTTTTACTAAACATATATAAGGCTAATAGAATGAAGAAAAAACCATTAGGGGGAGTCGGGAGACTTTCGGCCGGGAAATTGGAGGGAAGAATTCTCTTAGAGATTCCTTGCTCCTGTAGTCTGGAAAAAGGTTGTATCAAGTCACAAAAGAGGCTAGGAAGGTTGGGTCGAGCTCAGGAAGCTAAACAAAGCCAAGAAATTCAATTCAGGAAAATTCTCTGCTGCTGCTGTTGAAGAACACGAAAAAAAGAAGATTAGGCGATAATTTCTTCAACCACCTTGTCACGGTTTCTTCATCCACTTTGCAACGTTTATCTTCAGTCTGCAACGTTTATCCTGAACTTAAACTGTAACAGCTAATATCTAACGCCTGTAATCGTTGCAGATTTCCTGTTTTATTATTTTTAGCTTCTTTTCTTCTTCTCAAGCACTTTTGAGCCATGTACCAATCTTTTGAGAGTGTTTTGAGCATATGAGATAAACCCAACCACTGGGACAATGGAGGAAACCATATTTCATGAATGAATGATAACTATTTTTGATTCTTAATGACTTTTGCTTTGATTTTAACTGATTTATGTTTTTTCTTAATTAGTTG
>JAJJMC010031261.1:1432175-1452285 GCA_023531435.1 Papaver californicum
TGACAAAGAAAGAGAGTTAATAAAAGAGCTATAATTGTTAAAGAATTGTTGTAGAAATCTATCAGAAATGATGTTGGTAGAATCCTGAGTTCTAGTTTCTCCCAATTTTGTTACAAACTTTTACTGTTTTCTATTTTTAATTAGTTTTGAAAATTCTAAAACGAATCTTCACAAGTCTCAGCGAACGTACACATTTTTACCACTTTTCTGAAACGATCATTCAACAACATCCCAACTAAGCTAGGAGCTCTACGAGAATTCCAAGAACACTATATCGCATTGAAAGAAATACAGGCGTCAACAGCCAAAACCCCACCGAGCAAACCTCGTAGAACCAGCCCCGACAGTTTTGGCAGCCCCACTGAATCAGATGAGCATACCAAAGGCATAAAACACCTACACACCACGAAGTGGAGGATACCAACCCCAACATAGGTTCCAAGAAAGAGGAGGAGGATGCAATAACACGTGAAAGAGACAACGATTTGAAGATTAAACATACACCACTCTCAATGCTTCGCCTGAAGAAATCCTTGTCGAGATAGAAAAAGAAACGATGTGATCTACCCCTTCAACCGAGAAACTGTACCATCAGTCCCTAGTCAAGACCGTAGATGGTGCGAATTCCACAGAAATGCAGGACATGCCACGAACAACTGTCGTAACTTGAAGAATGAAATCCAGCGCCTGATAGACGAAGGAAATTTTGTAACAATTCGTCAGCAAGTCCAACAAGATAGTCAAGTCCATCATGTCGCTATTGGAAGAGGAGTCCCATATCTCGGATGCAACACCATCACGCATTCCGAAGTAACAAAACTAAATTTTGATAACACAATCATGATAAGGATCCACAAGCGAAATCGTCAAGGTGAAGAAATTTTTAGTGTCGCTACGGACGAACCAATTGAGCCATGAATGATGCAGCCCGTCTACTTCTCAGATAAATATATGCCCTTAAACGGGAAAAACCACAACGATCCATTAGTAGTTACAATGAAGGTTGAAAGCATTGCCATGCCTAAGATCCTAGTAGATGGAGGAAGTTCGGTAGAAATCCTCTTCTATGATACATTCAAGCAAATGAGGCTCGCAAATGAAGATTTGATACCATCAACCTACACAATCAATGGATTCAATGGAGCGGCGTCAAAACCAACATGAGAAATCACCTTTAAGATTGATTTGGGAATGGTAAAAACTATCACCACTTCCTGTGTTGTAGATGTCAAATCTTCGTACCATACTATCATCGGGCGATCATGGGTAGCTAGCATCAAGGGAGTCACTTAAACATATCACCAACAAATAAGATTTCCCACACTTGAAGGGATAACTAAAGTCCTCGGGGGGTACAAAAGAAGCAACATATTGCAACCAGATGGCACCCAGATGCACGAAGGGGCAGAAGAAGAAAAATGATCAGTACGAAGAAAGATGAGAGATGAGCGAGAGCAAGATGAAATCGATGAAACCATTGCCAAATCTTTGAAAAAACAGGCTGACCAAAAGGATAAACCGAGTATCAGTCAGGAGGAAAATCCCAAACTCCTATAGAAATTACAGCATGTGACTCATTTGGGAGAAAAAATCAGCTTTCACAGAAGTAGAGCCATCAAAGGAAATCAACATCGGTACTCCCGAGAAACCCAAAATCGTGAAGGTAGGTCATTTAATATCGAGCGAAGAAGAAGTCGAGTTAATCGAGCTGCTAAAGGAGTTCAACGATGTATTCCCATGGAGTATGGAAGACATGCAGGTATTGACCCTGTCATATGTTGTCACCATATGAAGATCGAACCTAAGGCCAAACCACATAGAAAAAGGATACGAAAGGTGGAGCCCATGTACCACGAAGCTGTAGAGAAAGAACTTAAGTAGATGATAGCGTCAGGAAAAATCCGAGAAGCAAATTATCCCCAGTGGATCTCAAATATGGTGATAGTACCTAAGAAGACAGGAGGAGTCCGAATATGCATCGATTTTACCAACTTAAACAAAGCTTGCCAAAAGATAGCTTCCCACTGCCCAACATTGATCAGCTCTTGGATGCAACAACTGGGTACGAAAAGCTCTCTATCATGGATGGACATTCGGGATACAATCAAATCTCGTTAACTGAAGAAGATCAAGAGCATACATCATTCTTTACTCCACGAGGTTTGTATTGTTACACAAAAATGCTATTCGGATTAAATAATATAGGGGCAACATACTAGAGGTCCCAATGTGTATCTATAAATAAAAAGCTTCGGTATGACCGGAGCATGATAGGAGTACCACTATCAATCAAAGACCCTAAAGGGCAAACAAATATAAAACGTGATATAATCGTGCAAGAAAAAATGATCATGCACAAGACATGTTGGTCAAAAGCAAAAAATCCAAAAACCATGTATCCGACCTTAGAGATATCTTCACCCAGATGAGAAAGTTCAAAATGAAGATCAACCCAGCTAAGTGCATATTCAGCGTCACATCAGGTAAATTCCTTGGTTACGTTATAACCAAGGAAGGCATTGAAGCAGACCCAGACAAAGTCAAAACAATAATAAAAATGCCCTCGCCAGTAATAATAAAAGAGTGCAAAGATTAAATGGGAGGCTAGTAGCACTCGGAAGATTCATCTCCAGGTTCGTACAAATGCAGACCATTTTTCAATACTCTAAGAAAAGAAGATACTTTCAAATGGAGCGAAGAATGTGAGGATGCTCGTCAGAGCATAAAAACGTATCTGGCAAACCTCCCAAGATTAAGAGACCCGATCCCAATAAAACACTGCATTTGTACCTGTCGGCAACAACATATTCCATCAATGCTGTCCTAGTTCGCGGGGAATCCAAAGTTGAAGAAGCAGTCTACTTCATCAGTAAAACCCTCACATCTGCTGAACAAAATTACTCAAAGATCGAACAGATAATCTTAGCATTTTTATTTGCCACTCAGAAGTTGAGAACCTATTTCCAAGCACATATATTCAGAGTCTTGACCAAGTCTCCTATAGAGGAAGTTCTTGAAAGCGCAGAGAAAACTGGGAGAATAGCCAAGTGGAGTGCACAAATCAAACAATTCGGGATATGATATGAAATAATCACATCCACCAAAGCCCAAGCCATGACCGATTTCCTCGCTGACTTCCCCCTTTCCGAAGAAAAAGAGATCGAGGAAATACCCGGTATGAGCAAAGACGATGAGGACCAACCCGACTTAGTCAAATCATGTAATCCAAGGCGATGGGAGGTGTTTGTGGACGGATCCACAAACAGAGAAGGAGATGGTCTCAGAATGGTGTTCACTTCGCCAGGAGGAAAGAGGATCGTGCAAACCTTTAGATTAGAATTTCCTTCCACAAATAACGTAATATCATACAAAGCTGTAATTCGTGCTCTCAGGATAATACAATAAATGAGAATCGAAAAGGTCCGTCTCACCAGTGATCCCCAGCTTGTCATCAGGCAAATCGAAGGAAGGTATCAAACTCTCGATCCATGCTTACAAGCATATCTCAGGCTGGTCCAGGCGCATGCATTGAAGATCGGGAACATTAAGTTCAGACACATTGGAAGAAAGGATAACAGACATGCTGATGCCTTTGATAGGATTTCAGGATAGTGGTAAATAAAGTATCGTTCGCTCGAACTTGTGAAGATTGAATTTAGATTTAATAAATTAATTTTAAACTAAAAATATACACAAAATATGAAAATAATATTCACAAATACTGAGGTTATGGATTTCACCACTAACCAATTAAAGTGATTCAATTCAATAATTATAATTATGCAATTCTTTACATTTAAAGTGATCCTAATATATTGCAAAACTAGATTCTCAAAATAACAATTGTATAACAAAAGCATGGAATATCTAAAACCTAGGCCAAAGCATGTACCATCTAACGAAATCACAATTGCTTACCAAAAATCATTAAATCAATTTTCAACCAAGGCAAATAATCATAAAAGAAATTTCAAAAATTAATTAAAATAGAAATATACCAATTTTTTTTTGAAACAATGGCTTCCTCCGTCACCCCAGCATATGGGGTTCAGCTCATCTTGCTCAAAACACCCTTAAAAGTTTGGTACATAGCTCAAACTGTTTGAAAATAATGAAAAAGAGTGAAAATAATTAAAACAATGAGTTTGCAACGTTTATAAAAGCTACAGACTCACTGTTACAGAGAGATAACTGTTTCCTGAAGCTAAACGTTGCAAATGAAGATATCCGTTGCAAAGTTAGAAGCGTTAGCGACACAAGCTTCAAACTTTTTTCCATAGAATCTTCAACCCTATGACAACGTTTTCTTCATCTTCTTTATCATGATCACGAACAGATTTTTCTGGAATTCTTGATTTTGATCTCTGGTCTCTCCAGCCCCCCCAAACTCTTTGTGTTCGACTCTTATTTATACTATAACATCCAAATCCTCCCATTAACTTCCAAATCTTCTCGAATCAAATCTTTTCTTTAAAGATCATTCACGGGAAATATTTCTAGGTGATTTTTTTGATTTTCTTCTCGGTTGTATTTCCTTATGATGGCGTTTCCTTACTCAAGTATATTGGTGCTAAATCAAACAAGATATGATCCAGCGAATAATTGTCATAAAATCAAATCAAAGTACCGAGTATTATTCTGAGTTTTTTTTTTTTCTTGAGAGAAATTATTCGCGAGACTTGTTTGAAGTGTATTTGATTTCCTAAATCTCTTTTAATAAGGTAACAAGATAAACCTCTTTAAACTCTTCAAAATCTCCGAATATCTCTTTTGAAATCTCCACGGTTTGAGCACAAATTTTTCCCGCCACAATTTCATTTGAATTCAAAAGATTGGGTGTCTTTATAAAAAGCATGGGTGCCTTTATCAATTATTATGGGGTGCCTTTAGTAATTTTTACCGGGGGGGGGGGGGTGCAAATATCACTTTTTCGAGCCAATTTTTCCACAAAAGTTTATTTTTCCAAAAATACCTACAAATATAATAAAAATAATAATATTAATACATAATCGAGCACTATCACGATAAAGAGATAAATCAGATACAAAAATGTGTCTATCAAATACCCCCAAACTTATTATTTTCTAGTCCTCGAGCAAATCTCTAGAAAATAAAAATCCTAACTCACTTTCGCAGGCTTCGCGATTGCACTTAGCGTGTGCAATAAGCCTTTAAACCCATAGGTGTCCCTATCAGACGAGTTTTAGTCTCGTGAGGGTTTACAAGAGGTGTACCCACAAAACCTTTTACTTCAAATTTTAGCTACTTGTGAACGATTGAGGGTAAACACTAAATAAGCTATTTAGTTGGCATACTAAATGCTTCGGCTATGGGAATCATTACCCTATATGAGTCCAATTACTGTACACGAGTTTTTACTCAGCGTACTAAAATTCATACAAGAATTCAAAAATCTACTTAGATAGTCGTTCAACCACGATACTCAGAATCTATCAAAGTACAATCACATGAAAAGATTTAGAAAATGGATATAGATAAAAATGAAGTTTGCACATGTTGACTAAGGTGAACGGTGTTTCCCATATCTGTCTGAAGGTCGCTGCCAGGATGAACCCTAATGGATTGAGATACGCTGCCACTGGTCTTAATCCTTATACTAAATCGACTCAGCTGGTATATACAACATGATTAGATCTTTTGAATCTAAGAGAATGGTCCTTTTCATCAGATTACATGATAGTTCCCATGGATCCTGCATTCTACGCTTGCTTAGGCGACGAAGACAGGGAGAACACACATATTGCTATCAAAGTGTCAATACTCAATTTTTTTTTGAATAATGCTCTAGATAATACAATAGTGGGGCTTGATCTCAAACACTCAACTTTATCCTGACAACGATAACAATTCGATATTGGTGCCCCACTAAATCACTTAGAGAAACACAAAAATTACAAAAAAAACAACAGAAGGTGATATGGTCGAGATAGACTCCGAGATATGGTGACAACTATCATGTTATTTCTAACACCTGAGTTTGGAATCCTTTTATGAATAGACCATTTAACTAGGCACACCAATTCCTATAGAAAAAGAGTTAAGTTTCCATCTACTTAGAATGGTTAGTGTCATCCTGAATTGTTCACAGGTTTTTAGACTTTAGAGTTTCATGTTTCACTAAAAGTTTCTCCCTTACCCCCAAATAATCCTTTTTATGACCATTTCTCAGGTGCTTGTCCAGGGAGAAGGGGCATATGATCATGACAGAATTACATTATGGAGATAGGGGCAACCACAGTTTGCACAGATCTTTGGCACACAAAACCAAGGTACAGAGATACTACTGGCCGCATATGAACGAAGATGCTAAAGAAATGTCCAAACAATGTGAAGAATGTCAGCGATATGCAAAACCAGTCCACGCACCTGCAATGAGTCTAAACTCTGTCCTCAATCCTTGGCCATTTGCAAAATGGGGAATTGACATCGTAGGGCCATTAGTGCCAGGCTCGAAGAAAAGAAAATTCCTAATCGTCGCCACTGACTATTTCACAAAGTGGGTGGAAGCTAAAACACTTCAACAAATTCAAGATGAACATGTGTTCACCTTCATCTTCGAGAACATAATTTGTAGGTTTGGAATCCCAACAATGATAGTGTCATACAATGGAAAACAATTCGAGGGAAAGAATATAAACCTACTTTTTAACACTTACAAGATACGAGCAGCCAAGTCAACTCCAATATATCCTGCGAGTAATGGTCAAGTTAAAGCAACAAACAAGACAATTGCTAAAAATCTCAAAAAGAATTTAGGCGATCACTATGAGACATGGTACGAACAATTGTGTAATATCCTCTTGGCTTACCTAACAACTAGCAGAACAACAACAAGGATGTCCCCATTTTTCCTGACCTATGGAACAAAGGACATCCTCCCCACATAAGTGATGATTCTAACAACTAAAACCGAAACATGGGAGAAAAACCTCAACTCTGATCTCATATTGGCAAAACTAGACGATTTGGAAGAAAACCGAGTGATCGCATATGGAAAACTATCAGCGAAGACTCGGGAGAGAATATGAGAAGAGAGTCCACGACCCAGAATATCAACCAGGCGAGATAGTACTCAGGGAAATCCCTTCGTATCAAAGGGACAAATCAGGAAAAAAGCTCACGCCAAAATAGGGAGGACCCTTCACGATCATCGAGAAGGCTGGCCAAGGAGCATATAGACTAATAGACCCAGAAGGGAAAGAATTGCAACATCCATGGAATGCTGCTCATCTAAAAAAGTACCATCCTGGATATATTGTAACGATGATGCAATTTCAAATAAAATAAAAATCTTTTTGAGTCATCTATCGTGTAAAATTTTATTTTCAGGCATCCAATTAAGACCTAAACCATCTCATAAGATGTTTCCATCCTTCCAAGGATGAGTACATGCATACAATTAAGACCTAATCCATCTCATAAGATGTTTCCATCCTTCCAAGGATGAGTACATGCATACAATTAAGACCTAATCCATCTCATAAGATGTTTCCATCCTTCCAAAGATGTGTACATGAATATAATTAATACCTAAGTCATCTTCTAAGATATTTCCACCCTTCCGATGAGTGAGTACATGCATTTACAACTAAGACCTATGCCATTTCTGAGATAAAGACCGGATGATGTCCTTCAATGGAGGTACTCAGGTAAGTCAATCCACAGGGCCTAGTGTTGTTGATTGTCAAGGGTACCACCCTCTATAAAAACCCACTTAGGAAGGTTACAATGGGGGAGATAAAGAGATGGAACCTGTAATAGGCAGAGGTCCCAATGTGTATCTACAAATACAAAGCTTCGGTATGACCGGAGCATGATAGGAGTACCACTATCAATCAAAGACCCTAAAGGGAAAACAAATATAAAACGTGATATAATCGTGCGAACAAACATACATTTATTAAAGAAAAATTGCAGACATATCAACAAGCATACAAAGTTGCAGTGAAGTATCGCAACATCGCATAAGATTATAAACAAAGCACACATCACAGAAGAAACAAGGTGTGATTGCAAACCGTAGAGATACAAGAAGTCAAAGAAAATGTATCAACAAAAGTAACATGCTATGGACATTGAGACATCGCAGAAGAATAGGGGCAAGTATTAATACTTCGTAAGAAAGATATATTCTTCTACTTAGTCCCGATGGCAGCATTAAAGCAAATAAACAAGAAACAAACAAGCAGATACAAGAAACATAACTATTCAGAAAAAATAAAAGTCAATCAACATCCATTCAGACAAGCACCCCATCAAGGCGCAAAATCAAGTCCAAGATGGGTCCACAACAACCCATCGAAAAAACCCAGAAGTTCCAAAAGTATAACTACAACCACCACAAAAACAATAAATCTCCACACACGAAGAATACTAAAGAAAGTAGCAAAAAATAGCAACCAGAATAACAGATCAACCTTCAATCTCCTTCTTCTGATCATTGGAATTCCCAATGGTTACACTCGTCTGAGTGGCCTGCGACGTGTCAAGGTTCGCGAAAAAGGCGGAAGCATTAACACCAGAAGAATTAACTGGAGGAACAGTAGTGCTCGGGCCTGTAGATATTGCAGAAGGTTGGGGAGACACATCAACATCAGCATCATCTTCTTTGTCAACATTCGGAGCAGTAGGGGCAATTGGAGCCACTGGTACAGTAATAGCTGGAACACGTTGAGCCTCACGAGCAATCCTCTTATGCTCATGCTTCACCCAATCCTCTAGCACCTTCTTCTTGCATATCTCCATCATGCTCTTCTGGTATTCAACTCTGAGCTCATTTCTCAATTTCACAATTTGGGCCTCTGACTGAATACATGCTAAGCGATATTACTCTTGAAGATTAGCTTTCTCCTTAGTAACAATAACAAGACGATCCCCAACATCATACTTGGCACCCACTGCCTCGGCTAGCTGTAACTCCAGCGAGCTAGCCTTCTGTTTTTGCACCTACATAAGAAAACAATGACAAAGCATAAGTACACGGTTCCACTATAGCATTCAATACGAACCTGTCATAGGCCAAGTACCTTGTTCCTGCGAAATCACATCTAGCAAGGTTATTTCGGTATCTAGCCTCGATGAATCTAAGGCGACAAAACGACTCTCTTCAAAAGAAATTCCGATAGAGCTACTCGCGCAATTAGCCATATGATCATTATACTCCTCACGAAGCCTCTCTATATCCTTGTACACAAAATCTAGCTCCCTCTGAGCGTCATTAATATCAGATTGGGCTTTGCTAAAGGTGGCTTTATCTCGCTCGTATTTAAGCAGAATAAGTGTTTGGTCAGTCTTTCATTTCGAAAGTCTTTCATTCGAGGCCATAAGGTCTTGAATTCGAGAATTCCTCGATACTAGTGCAGATCGAACATCAGCGAGGTCCTTATTCTACTTTTGAATACGGCGATAAAAGACCTCCACATCTCGAGTCAGATAACTAACCTCAGATTTCGGATTACCAATAATAACATCAGGTTGATTTATCCCGAGTTGAAAAATGTCAGAATTTCGCCTCAAATTTCTACATGCTCTGACTGCATCGATATAATATACTAGAAACTATCGGCTCGAAAAGTACTTGAGAAAATAAGGAAACGCAAAACAAATAAAAAAGAGAAGAAAGAACTCACCACGAGCATCACGAAGCTGTGTTCGAAGTTGATCAACCTGAACAACCAAGCCTTGAGCGCGATCTCGCTCAACCTCATAACCATCTTCATGGCCTGCCCAAAGTTCCAATTATGAGATAACACGAAGAGACCGTCAGAACCTGAGCAATATCTAGTTATTGCATAAAGTAACAAGAAGCACTCAAGGCTATACCATGAGATGAACTTGATCAAACGCTCTATTATCGCATGGACGGACAGCAGCAACAACCTCAACTGCGGACATATCCGCAAAGCTCGGAGAAATTAGAACATTACCAAGGGCACCAAGCCCAACCATCTCACCACCACAATCACCACCAACACCAGCAACAGACGATTCAACTCTAGCATCCATGAGGGCATTACCCCCAACGTTAACAATATAAGAATCACTCCCATCACTCACAAAGGTGGAAAAAGTAGTCTCCTTCGAACGATCAACTCCACCAGCAAGAACAGGTCGTGCAATATCTTCACGAAGAGGCTCAACAACTCGATCTTGCTTCGCACCAGCGTCTTCCTTATCAGAGATCTCATAGTCATCATCAAGATCAGCAGTAACATCCACACCTTAAAATAAATACTAAAAGCATCGGTATCTGCAACAAAGGTATCCCCAGCAGCTGAGCCACTATGAATCTTTGGTATACCAGACAACGCATCCTCTACACGATCACCAACAATACCCTTCAACCTCTTTCCAGCATCCTGCACGAAGCAATATGAGTCGATCATGTAAAAAACAGGGGCAAGGTATATATACACGAGTAATAGAGTATTTTTTACCTTATCAATACCAGGTCCCTCAGAGGCCCCACGCTTACGAAACAAGGGAACATTCTCTTCCTCCTTTTTCTCTTCCTCCTCTTCCTTATCCTGTTTGCCTTCCTCCTCTTCGTCCGAAAGAACAATGATGAGTCGCTGGTGGCCTTTGACCCAAGTTAATTCCCAAGCATGATAGCCAAGAAGATGATTGTGAGAAGCCACAACGTCACGAGCGAGAACATTGATGTTCGGAAAGACCCAACCAAAAATATAAGGACCCTCGATAACAATGGGCACTTAAACCAATTGTTATTATTAAATTTGCGAAGGTTCCTATTCGATGTAGTAGTAAGAGGATCCTCATACAGAAGAATATAAGGACCATCGAACGAAGTATCTCTATTACGCTTGATGATAAGGCCCCACCCTTGGAACTTTTGAAGAGACCGGGGCGAACAAAAATTAAGAAGAAAATTACCAGGAGTGTACAAGTATTGATCTCTACTCGCAATTTATGTATATGTACTAGTTGGGCGATTAGGTCGAGGGTACATCAACTTTGACTCCTACGAGCAGCCTCACGAAGTAATCGCCACCAATTGCCAGAGTATTAAAAGACCGCACGAGTAGGAATATTGCGTGCGAGAACCTCGTACTAGAAAGAATCCCTCAGATCATACAAAGGTATCCTTAAACCAGCATTCAAATGGCCCTCACAAACGATAATCGTATTTGGAGAGAAACTTTATTCTGTAAGATCTAAGGACATCATGCCCTTAGAACCCCTCGAATCAGCAAAGTAAACCTTAAACCTTTGAAGATGGTGAGTCTCAATGATATGTTGAAGGTATTGTTGTTCTTGATAAACCAAAGACGGTTTACGCAGTCTCCTAAAGAGAAACACAGAAGAGAAAAGTAAAAAACCGGAACACGAAGCGTACAGGGAAGAATAAACAAAATTAAAAAAAGAAGGAAAATTACCAACCTATGATAAGATGATATATCCTTCTACTGATGTTGAGCCATTAAAGTTTAAGTGAAGTAAGTTCTTAGAAGATGATGAAGGCTAGTGACACCTGGTGATCTGACTGTACCAACAAGAGAACTAACAACTTCTGAAAAAACTCAAAGAAGAAAAGAGTTGAAGAATAAAATTTATGAGTAGAAACCCAAGAAGGATCCCTTATAAAAGGAACAAAAATACTCAGAAGAATGTTAACCGACTACATCAGGTGAGAAGATTATAAAGGCATGAGAAGTTATTAAGTGGCGGTTACCAAGGCGACTCCATAAAAAGTGGCAACGGTGAAAAGTGAAAAGTGAAAAGCTTAGGTTTTCTTTCCATCTTACCATTTGAGAAGATGAAAAGAAAAGGTGAAAATTGTAGTGGAAAAATATCTAGCTTCCACGTGAAGAGATCCTAAGGCACTAGTAATATAAGAAGGTATCACCGAGAAATATGGGAAAGAAGCTGGAGAATTACCACCTGCATCTCAAGATATCTACTGCCAGTATCATATCAGGACACGTGGAAAACACCATAGCCTCATCAATGGATGAGTTTGAATTAGGGAACATGAGCGTTAAATGCTACGAACAAGAGTGCATAGTTTGACTTTGTGAGACTTTGGCGGAGGAAGATGACAAGACAACACATGATACTTCGAGGATCCTGCGAATAAAAAACATATGAGGATCGAATTAGGGTGCAAACTCATCCGAAGTCGAAGTATACAAGAACGAGGACGAAGTATACGAGCACGAGACCGTAGCGTATAAATTCGAGTGTTTATTCGTGCAAGTGAAAGAAGAAGGATAAAATTTTCACGTAGGATAAAACATCAAATAGGATGTACCATGTAGGTAGGATAATACAATGTATAAGTAGCCCTGCCTATAAAACCTTGAATGTATCACGGTAAAAGGTTAAGGTTTTTCTGAGGCTCAAAAGTGTAGGTTAGCTCTACCATAAACAGAGAATAAGTTTCAAGTGGTAATAAATAGTTTTCACTATTAATCTTGAGTTTTATTTCATCTCTAAGTAAGGAATACATGTAGAATAACTATTACTCTTTCTTCTTTTTATTTTTACCTTACTTTAATGGATAATCTGCATCTCGAAGGTGTAGTTTTTCACCATAGATTCACGATATTGTATAGCTAGAAAAATGGCACCTCTGATATCCTGATGTTTTACTAATCTTATGCCATGGATAACACTTAACATGCTATTATCAAAATCATCAGCTTATTGAACATCACATGTTCATACTGTTAAGAACATGCCAATATACTTAAGGAAGCGGTGGTCAAAGGAGAATGCTATCCAAACAAATAAGTTATGTACCTTCAACAACAAAAATTTATTGATTAGCGAAGGTATAGGTAATAAAGTTGAGCAGTCAACTTGTAAAAAAATATCAGGGGAGTATGAAAGACCACATTCGATATTGGTCGTGGATTTGGAATAGCTACAGGGATAAGAATAGTCGACTTATAAAGTGTTAGCCTAAAAGTAAACTTCGCATTCCTACAACTTCGCTAGGAGTAGCAGCGAAGGAGAGTTCAAGCAACTCAAGGGTCCAGCAGCAATAGCCTGAAAACACTAATCCATAATAAAAGGAAGAAGAAGAACTATCTACAGAACCATGCACAAGTCTCTTCGATGGTCAGAATACATTAGATGATTGGAATTAACCCCCAAAATATATTGCTATAACTTGAAGAGTGTTAGTTTGAAATAGGGTAGATGATTGGAATTAATCCCCAATCTCTATTCTTGCGGTTGCAAAGGGTTAGCCCAACAGTTTCATAGTATGATAATAACATGAAATCACAAGCTGAATCAGCATACAGAGAATGAAACCAAGTAAAAGTGTAAAGTCTCAATGAATATGTAGACAATGATGACACCATTAGCAGCAACAGAAGATGCAAACTGTTAAAAGAAGAGAGAAAGGCTAAGGGAGAAACATAACAACAACAACAACAATATAGTAGAGATCATGGATTCACAGTAGCTACATGGGCAGAAACAATTGAATGAAGCCTTACCATCATCGAAAGACAGTAGGTGATTGGAATTATTCCCCAATCTCTATTATGGCAGATCAAAAATATCAGTTTAAGTGTTATGGATGATTGGAATTAATCCCCAATCTCTACTGTTGCAACAAAGAAATATTCGCCCGATTGATGCAAGAGGCAGTTAAGATCTCATTAAGAGGCAATTAAGACCTAAAAAACCCGGTATTACAGGCTAGAACCCCATGTGATGTGATCCACAAGCCGCCTACGAGGCGAAGGCAGTCAAAACATAAGACCTACTATTTGCTCAAGAGGCAAGATGCAAATTATAAGACCTATGACACATTACGTGGAGAGGTTCTAGGATCTTTCGCCTAAAGGAGGTCGATAAGACCTATCCTCCTAAAGGCAAGAGGCAATTAAGACTTACATTTGTTGAATATCATCGGGTTGTGGTTCGCCGCTTCTCGCCGCATCGTAGCTTGGCGAAAGACTTTCGACATGAGGTATAAACTACGCAAGAGGTGCCTCGGTACACCGATTGGGGCATGGGTCCCCGACATGTTTGAAACACGACCAACCATTTCCATAAGGGACAAGTCCTTGGTAGTTTATGCCTGGTCCCCAAGAAACCCCTCCTAGGGTGTGGCCTTGTACACTAAGACAAATAGGCGAAGGAATAAAAGGTCCACGAAAACAAATTGGTTATTATAGAATGGGATGGAGGTGCACGATACACCTATTAGATTTTTACTTCCTTGAACGGGAAGCCACAGGGAACATAAAGGGATAACACCCTTCTCTAGGGAGCTGAAGTAGCCAGATAAGACGAGGTTTGAGAGATTGTTGCTCACATGAGTATTTAGGCTCGCTTACTTCGCCGACACAGTAAATGGCCATTAAAAATGCACCGCTTCGTATAAAGATAAAAGTCATCTGAAATCTGCATTATTACAAGAATGAGAAATAAGACCTCACTGAGGCAAAATGAAGAAATGAGATCTCACTAAGGTAAAATGGTGACCTAGCTATTGCTGGGACAACTTGAAATTTTAAATTCTTTTGTAGGTCATGCTACACAACGAATATAACCCTATAAGCACTTCGGAGCATGGTGAAAGAACATAGATTGCATTGTATAGGAAACATCAACACTATATTTATGCTTCCAAGAAGTATCATTTAAGCCTCACCGACGTTATTTCACTCTTGGATGCAGCAAGACAAATAAGTATAGCATATCTTAAAACATTCTATTACATAATAAGTATGATTATTTATCATCATCCTTTTCCATATATGGGGACATAAAATCACTTTGCTACGTTTTAACATCCTGAGACATGAATACAGCTGAGACAAATACAAAGAAAGACTTAGGCGAATTTCGACCAACTTAGGGATTTTTGTTTATCTTCTTAAGTCATGACACGTGGAAAGCACCAACACAAGATCAACGTCTAAGTTTGAATGGGGAAATTGGAAATTAAATACGTGAGCAGAGCAGTCATATCAACATTCAATTAGCTGTCGGGAGAACTGGTGAAATATCATTGGACGAAGAGCAGAGCCACAACGAAGGCCACTTGGCCAATTTTTCAGCGAAGCAAAACCGGCGAAGTTGGATTCTTCTCCAAGAAAGCTTTACCGAAGAAGCCGTCTGCGAAGATACATGTGAAGTGTTATGAGCTATCATCCATTATTGTAATTTTTCTATAAGTACCAGCGAGGATAATGTAGAAAGGGTTAAACTTCTTGTGTGAGGCGTGAGGGAGATAGAACTAGTGAGAGCAATATTGTATCAAGACTGAGTGCTTGTAATCTTCTTCATATCATAGCGAAAATCACTTCTGTGGATGTAGGTTTTAACACCGAACCACGTTAATCCATTGCGTTCTTTACTTTCATTTGTGATTGTGTGAATTCAGACCATAAATCTTGACCAAAACCATTGAGAGTAGTTTAGGTGATTATTTGGGTGTAGTGTAGGATTTCCTACTACTACATTTTGGCGCTAGAAACAAGGATATTGAAAGAGCATTAAGAGTTTTACTTTATATTTTTTAGTTTTTAAGAAAAATTTAGATCTAGGAACTTTGAAGCATTTTAAAAAAGAGAGAGTTATATCTTGATTGTTTTGCAAGAGAAATCTTAGGTCCGAGTTCCTAAAGCAAGTCTCTCGGAAAGCGTTAATTTAAAGAAAGAGTTAAAAAAACTAGGGTTCTAAAAATATGGAGTTGTAGATCTGATTCTAGGGTTTGTATTCTTAAAATTTTAAAAGTTCATTTTAGATTTATCTTAAAAAACTTTGGGGTTTCATAAGAAAATTCGGGGTTACTTTCAAAATAATATTTGCTTGATGTCTTGAATCTTCGAAATATTTGTATAAAAGTGATAAATTTTCATAATAGTTGCTTGAATTGCAAGTTTTAAAAATTGTAGATTTTTTTACAGTTAGGAATGTTTATGGAGAGAATTTTGAGGGAATAGTTTTCTGTCTATGATAAGTCAACATCAAAAAGTTTTGTTTTCATCCAAAAAAGTGTTTTACGGTTAAGTCGTTAATAGACAGGTCCCATCATTCGGTTAATATCTTGGATCTGTTGAAGTAATCATTAAGTTAGATTAAAGCATCTAATATCATGGGTCAGATGTCAAATCTAGGGTTAGAAAATTGATTCTCTTTGTTATAATCATTAGATGTACATTCAATATCATGAATCATAGGGTTAACTTTTGAGAACTCATTGAGGAGAATAACACAATCACTTTTCTCGCTGTGCAGGTTTCAGAAGGGAAAACATGGCGTCAAAAGAAAACAAAGGCTCGAATAATGGACAAAGAAGGAATTACAGAATCCATTCAGGCCAGGTAGAGATCAACAGGGGAAGACCACCAGTGGGAGAAGGAAAAAAATCGAATTAGAGAAGAAAAGAGATCAAATAAGAGCATTAATCAAGATGAAGGCGTAAGAGTAGAAGACTGTGGACCTAATGATAACGATACATCTGATGGTGGGGAGATTATGACAACAGTAGAATTGAAATCGAAGCTTTCCAAAGTGAGAGAGGCAAAAAAGAACCTTTTCTAGGAGCAAGAGTTACTCAAGCAGCGAAACTTGGAGCTCGAAGAGGAGAATCTAAAGCTGCAACAGAAAACACCAGAAAGATCAGATTCGCCTATGTCAGACACGAGTATGCGAAAGGAATAACCACAAAAGAAAGTGAAGAGAGGGTCAAGAAGAAAATTCAGAAGAGCGCAAAGCAAATAAGCACTAAGAGGAGATGGATCGACAGCTAAAAAAGACCAAAGAGAAGAATGCGAACGAGGAAATAGACCAAGCGAACCATGAGGTTTTGAAGGAACTAAAGAGTATATGAACAATTTTTCGTAGCTACCAGAACAACGGGAAGGGGCGCCAACTGTTAGATGCGATAGCCGAGGAAAATCGATCTCCCTTAGCGTTGAAATCTTGTATACGGCTTTACCTGCAAAGTGTACAATGTCAGTCTTCATGAGTATCTTTGATGGAACTTGAAGTGTGATACAACACATCAAGGCTCAAAAGAGATCATTGTTACAGTGGGAACAAAAAGATAAGGTCATGTGCAAGTACTTTTCCTCCAGTTTGAAAGGCGAAGTGTTGGCGTGGTTCGATGCTCTCCCCGACTATCGCGTCTTTCTACGAACTTGAGAAGGTGTTCCTCGCAGCATATATATGCATAACAATTTGTTGAGGTATGGAGTAGAAAAATTATTCAGTTTAAAGAAAATAATTGATGAAAGTCTGCGAAGTCTCGTCACCACGAAGCCGAAACGAATTTGGTTCGTAGCTTCGATAATGCTTTATTCCCAACTGACTTGTTATACATGGCCATATTCAAGCGAAATAATAACTTGACTGCGCAAGAGCTCCGAGAATTTCAGGAAAAGTACATTTCTCTGGAAGAGATACAAAAGGAAGCAGCTTCGCAACCCACAAAGACGAAGGAGGTCATCTTCCGAAATCTCGTGAATGTTTAGCGAACAGCCAACACAATTGGCGATGTACCACAAGTAGATTGTCGGGAAATTTACCGAAATGAGTAGCAACGAGAACCTCAACGAGATATGCAACCGAGGAGGAACTTGGCAACTAATAATGAAGGAAGATTCCTGTGGCAATGTGAGCATCCCTCTCGGCGAGGAAGGTTCAACGATCAGAGATTTGGAGAAAGAAGACCTAATGCTCCGAGATTTGAGGACATAAAGCTTCCCAAATTGAGTGTTCCACTATCAGGAATCATGCGATACATTAAAAAGAATGAATCTGAATACATCCCAGATCCTCCAAATAGGGGGTGGAGATACCTCTCTCCAGGTATAGTAAACAGTACTGCGAATAACATCAATTTCATGGTCATACAACTGACAATTGCAGGAACGTGCAAAGAATAATGCCGAGGATGATAGAACAGGGAAAGCTTCGTGAATTCTTGAGTGATATACCAATGGCACCACCATCATCTTTGCAAATAGAGCCTGAGGCACCGCGAGTGCATACAATTGAAATAGAACGAGGAACCAACTTCTTGCGATGCAATTCTATCATTCATTCAGCGAGAACAGTGGCAAATTTCCATAATAACATCATGAGCAGGGTACACAAGCGAGACAACAAAAGGCAAGAGATTTTCAGCATGGAAAAAGCACCGCCTATGGAGAAGTGGATGAGTCAACCAATTATATTCTCAACATCCGAAGCACCAGAGAATGGGAAGTCGCATGTAGATCCACTTGTGGTCACTTTGAAAATGGAAAAATGGGGAGTAGACAAGGTTTTGTTGGACACATGGAGTTCAGTGGACATCTTATTCTACAATACCTTCAAGCGAATAAGGATAATTTACCATGACAATACACCTCGGAAAGATGGAAACCATAACCACCTTTTGTGTAGTTAATGTAGAGTCACCTTACAACGCAATTGTAGGAAAGCCATGGGATTCATGGAATCATAGGAATTACGTCGATATTTCATCGATGTTTGCGTTTTCCCACACCAGATAGAATAACCGAAGTCAAAGGGGATCCTTCCAAAGCGAGGTACTGTAACAAAGTGGATGCTTGTCACTAAGAGGAGCGCGCCGAAAGATCAAGTAGAAAAAACAGCAAGCAAAAGAAGACAAGAACAAACAAGAGATGCTGATAGGTGCATTATTTGCACTATTTGGATACTCTAATTCATTTATTTCTTGTTAGTTTTCATATCATTATGCTTTGATTTTGTTTGTTTATGAGTTTCTTAAGAGTTTTGAAGTATATTCAACCAAAGAAAAAGAAAGGAGTTCATTCCGGCATAAAAAGAATATGTTAAAGGATGGAAACACAACTTTGAAACAAGAGTACCAGGAAGATTTACGGTTGAGAAAGTACCCCAAAACCCAACCATAAAAGAAGTTGATTTTGAAGGCAAATTCCAGAAAGATTTACGGTTGGGTCTAGACTCTCAAACCAAACCGTAAAATTGGTTGAAAAATCATGAAGATTTTGTCACTTCCATCGTGTAGATAATTGAAAGACGAAGGCAACCCAAAAAAAATGAGGTCAATCGGACACCGTATGAGGGAGATATGATCAAAATAGTGAAGTACAAAAAAATATCCAGGAGGAATTACGGTTGGGTTTCTTGGCTCGAACCCAACCGTAAAACTGGGTGTTTTGGGTGATATTTTGGTGCCAGAGTTACGGTTGGGTTATTAGCTCGAACCTAACCGTAAAAGGGGGAGTTTTGGCACGTGTGTGGGCTTCTAAAACATGGAAAACATGGTCCCGGAAGGATTAAAAACCTAGACTTCGTGGAAACTATATAAGGAGACATCCAATACATTAAGAAGGATCTTTTACACTTGAAGAACACAATGAGAACGGCTTGGAGAGCAATTGATTATCACAATACCGAGGGTTTGCTTTACTTGCTTTCTTGTTTATTTTCCATGGATTTTGAGAAATCCATGATGAACTAAACCTTTCTTATTGGTTAGGGATATAGTCCTAAGTTGGAAAACATGTTTATCAATTGAATGGCTTATTCTCATATGTTCATAATCTCTTCAATATCGCTCATGTTCTACCGTTTATAACGCCTTATATGATGGATTGCTTGTTTGTTTAAGTCGTGAATTAGATGAGCATGCATGTACATCTATAGCTAAACTAGGGGTTGAGATCCGGAATTGTCAAAATACCCTTGTTACAAGTAGTATAACATAGTTGTTAACGACGGGATGTTACCATGCGATTATGTGTAGAAGCGTGACCTAGGTTAAATCCGAGTGGCTCTTGCGCCGAATTGCTTAGAATAACCTCAACTCACAAATACCATTGCTTTCATTGGGTTAAACTTGAGTGGCTCTTGCGCCAAGTTATTCGGTGAAAAGGATTCAAATAGTGGCTCTTGCGCCTTTGATGATAATATGAGTTTTGCCGGAGTAAGCCTGTGATAGGATGCTTTAGGGTTATTGATATTGAGAGTGCATGAATGTTGAGTATGATTTGGTTGATAACATGTTGGAAGATGGAAGATGAATTCTCTAACCAATGTTCTTTATCTCTGATATTCGTTTAATCTAGTTGCTTTAGTATAATTTTGTTATAATCACAACCAA